>NMRB01001609.1:56521-75254 GCA_002633025.1 Notospermus geniculatus | reverse complement strand
CACACACACACACCAAATCGGCGACGTTGCCCTCTTGCTCAAATTAATCCGTCCGCAAAAGAGTTAACGTTAGGCAGGTGATAGGCCTAGCAGCATGAACGCCTAGCCTGGTATGCACGCATTAGCATAAGGCTACTAGGCCAGCAGCCTTTGCAAATGCGTGCACGCCCCCATACATCACACGCCATCCGACGGTGCCGCTGCAGTGGTAACTGGATGAAGTAGGCCTACTCTACTAAATGTATGTGTTCGTCTACTCGGATTGTCTGCTCCGATTTCACAATGCCAAACATTAACGAAGTGGCATATTGGCATCTAAGGTAGTCCCTTGGCGTACGTCCGTGCCGGGGACTACGCGACAAATTTCAGGTATGGTCACGGCCTGTGTCACTCCACAGGCTTTCTCCAAGACGCCGGCCACTTAATTCCAATCATAGGTGTGGGTTTTGAAGTAAATCCATCGCCAACTTTCTGAGAAATAGGCATTTGCTAGGAATAAGTGTCCTCAGTGGAGAGTGACACCGTGAGATCAGGGAACTCAAGTTAGCATGGTTTCTTGGCGCGCTGGCTTCAAATAATTCTGAATCTACCTGACATTTGACTTTAAGCCACTTATAACAGTCACCGTCATCAATTAAAGAGGACACCATCAGTTGTAATACTTAGTTTATACGTAGCCTACTATTTTAGAGTGCACGCTGCGCACTAATAACTTCAATCTTTTGCCAGGGGCCGCCAGTGGCGCGTCAGATACCCATCCCTGCTTACATCACGGCAGCGCCTAGACTTGGTAAATGAGCTAGGCCCTGCTGTCAAACGCCCCATTCAGATACACTTGTAATCAGATACCCTCCCTGATTAAATCACCTCGGCGCCAAGGCTTGGTAAACTAGCCAGGCCTAGTGTCCTCCCACGCATTAATCGCATACCATCCCCCGCCAGATTCTGCGCCCTGCAGTGTCTAGGCCTACGTCAGGTTCGGGGCTTTCATTGCAGTGGTGACCTCCGGAGGTGACCTTCGGAACTACGGGTAGTAGCCGATCTCGGCAGGTTTGGCCGCGCTGTGAAATGTATCCTTTATTCGATAAAAAACTGTTTTGATGATAGAAACTTAGTTTCCAGCGATAAATACACAGTTCTTGCAAGTCGTTTGTCCAATAAGTGTAGAAACTTAGTTTTTGGCCTTGAAGACAGATTTGTTGTGATAGGAACTTAGTTTGTATCCTGAAAACTTAGTTTCTGTCGACAAAGACTGTGTTATTGATAAAAAACTGAGTTTCTGGCGATAAAGGACAGGTTTGTAATCGACATCTTTTACTTAACTCATAACTGTGTATATACCCAGTTATAACTGTGTATTTACACAGTTTAACTTACATGTAGTCTTTGCACATTAACTGTGGCTTTGCCAGCAGAAACTTAGTTTCTGGACAAACTATTGGTTATCGAACGAAAAATCACTGATTGGTGACAAAAACTTAGTTTCTGAGAGTTTTTTGGTCCAGAAACCTCGTTTTCAGCCAGCGAAGTAAAGGATTTTTCAAAATCATCTTATCTACATACCTGAACTGAATTTCAGGCTTTGCAGGCGTTTATGGCGCCGAAAATGGCATATAATGTAGGTAGGCATGGCAGGCCTGCCATTACGGCTGTCGAGGTAAATTTCGGTCGAAAATTGCCTGTAAAATCTTTAAACGTGAATATGACACAGTGAATTCTTGCTTGTTTATTGACAAAAATGGTATAAATTTACGGTGAGAAGTTTCCGTCCCCTCCACGCAGGATTGTAGGTGTTTTCTGCCGAAACAAATATTGTATTTTGTAGAGTCATTGCGCGGTTGGGCGCGACAAAGTCACGTGCACGTTTCCATCACGGTACCGCGTGACGGCCCAGTCTGTTATACGTAGCCTACTATTTTAGAGTGCATGCTGCGCACTAATAACTTCAATCTTTTGCCAGGGGCCGCCAGTGGCGCGTGCATCAGATACCCATCCCTGCTTAGATCACGGCAGCGCCTAGACTTGGTAAATGAGCAAGGCCCTGCTGTCAAACGCCCCATTCAGATACACTTGTAATCAGATACCCTCCCTGATTACATCACCTCGGCGCCAAGGCTTGGTAAACTAGCCAGGCCTAGTGTCCTCCCACGCATTAATCGCATACCCTCCCCCGCCAGATTCTGCGCCGTGCAGTGTCTAGGCCTACGTCAGGTTCGGGGCTTTCATTGCAGTGGTGACCTCCGGAGGTGACCTTCGGAACTACGGGTAGTAGCCGATCTCGGCAGGTTTGGCCGCGCTGTGAAATGTATCCTTTATTCGATAAAAAAAACTGTTTTGATGATAGAAACATAGGGCCATATTCATAAAGGGTGTTTAGCCTAATCAGCGTATAAATTCTGCATTACACAGATTAAAGGCCTAGAAAACTATTGTTCTGCCTTCTGTATGCTGCCTGATCTCTGGCATTCACCCACAAGATGATCACACGCGTCTAACTTTCCTGCGGCTCAGTGTGGGAGCACAAAAGAAAGTGTTGGGCAAATTCTAGACAAGCCTGCCTGATCGTTTAACTTTTCCTTTGTCCTCTTGGGCTTAGACGCAGGAAAGTTGTACGCGTGTAATTATACTGCGGGTAAATGCCTTTGGTGAAGTACCATACAGACATCAGACAATAGTTTTCTAGGCCTTTAACCTGTGTAGTGCAGAATTTGTACGCTGATTAGGCTAAACACCCTTTATGAATATGGCCCATAGTTTCCAGCGATAAATACACAGTTCTTGCAAGTCGTTTGCCCAATATGTGTAGAAACTTATAGTACGTTTAAGTCATCTGGAGCTCGATGGGCGGACCTTCGGTTGTCAGGCAGACCTTGGTATTGTTGGTGAAGTCTGGCTATTGACATGCGTTTTATTGACAGGACACTTCCAGCAAATCCCATGCCTGTGCCTGTGTTCAATTTCAAATCAAGGTCTAGTTGTATGTTCAGTTTCAAACCAAGGTTCAGCTGGTTAGAAAACAATGTGCGTTGGACCGTTTAGAGTAAACCATAAGTTCATTGTGGTCTGGTTACTAAGGGTTTGATTGACATACGCCCATCAAGCTCCAGATGACTCAAATGTACTATAGTTTTTGGCCTTGAAGACAGATTTGTTGTGATAGGAACTTCGTTTGTATCCTGAAAACTTAGTTTCTGTCGACAAAGACTGTGTTATTGATAAAAAAACTGAGTTTCTGGCGATAAAGGACAGGTTTGTGATCAAAATCTTCTACTTAACTCATAACTGTGTATATACCCAGTTATAACTGTGTATTTACACAGTTTAACTTACATGTAGTCTTTGCACATTAACTGTGGCTTTGCCACCAGAAACTTAGTTTCTGGACAAACTATTGGTTATCGAACGGAAAATCACTGATTGGTGACAAAAACTTAGTTTCTGAGTTTTTGGTCCAGAAACCTCGTTTTCAGCCAGCGAAGTAAAGGATTTTTCAAAAACCTAGTTTTTGGATCCAAACGCAGGTTACATGTCCAAAAACGTAGTTTCTAGGGCAAAATCTTAGTTTTCTGCTCAAAAACCAAGTTTTTAGACGCAGAAACTTTGTTTCTGGACTTATTGGACAATCGGCTTGCCATAAGCATATAGGCTATCTCCGTTTGCACTTTTGCCAGCAACTTTCAAGCTGTATCGCAAAATATTGCTGACTTGTGTGTTTGTGAAATAGTAACCAGATCGCCACAGCACTCTTTGGGAACGTAATACTGGGAGTCAATTTAACACACCTTTCGAAATTCAAGGTGGACACTGAACGCGCCGCCCCCGCAATAGGTAAACAAAGGGTCTTTCAGTTCATTCACTACGATGACCAATCGCTGGGCCGCACGGTGTTTGCACCGCTCGAGACGTCTAGGCCTTTTCGGGCTAGCCAGTCCACGTGATCAATTTCATTCAACTCCTACTGACAGCCGAACGCCGCAAGGATAAACAGCAAACCACAAGTCATTCATAGTCTGATCAGTTATAACGTGCGGTCAACTAAATTCAATCCTCCCTCCCCCTATCTCCGCTTTTGCCTTTTACTCCAACATTTCCATTGTCATACTCAATGCATATTACGATGGAGGCGGTCTCACACGAAACCAGAGTATTTCCTGGCCTCCAGCCTTTCTACATGTATTGTTTCCTTAATTTTACCTTTTTCTCGAACATGATCCATCCTTCTTCAGTCAACACTCCATCTTCTTCCACACAGATTCCTCTCTTCTGGCTCAGCTGACAAACACCTCTTAGCAAAAACACATTCCACATAACACAGTTTTCCTTTGAAA
This sequence comes from Notospermus geniculatus, assembly GCA_002633025.1. NCBI lineage: Eukaryota > Metazoa > Nemertea > Pilidiophora > Heteronemertea > Lineidae > Notospermus > Notospermus geniculatus. Next base: position 70,926 of record NMRB01001609.1, on the reverse strand, counting down.
AGCAACTTACGGCGCATTCTATTAGAGAAAGGCATGTGTAAACCGTCCCCAAGTTCGGTTTTATAAGCTTTCTGTTCTTGATCTCAGCATGCTTGTAGGTCACGTGGTTTTCAGTTATTCTGGACATCTTTGACTTCAGCAGGTTACTGTAATCAGTCACCGCCAGTCCATTCTTTAGATTCGAAAAAAAATTCAAAGGGTTAACAGCGCAGATAAAATGAATGCCTCTGTAGAAATCGTTTGGTGATGAGGGTAATGAAGATGGCTTCAGCTACCTTACCGAAACGTATTTATTTTTTCAGTCGAAAAGAATTCTTTTCGGAAGTAGTACTTAATTAAAAACCGGTCTCGTCGATTGAATCTTTCCATCGAGTGTCCTCTGTGTGCCGCTAATCGAAATATTTCAATGATGAAAAGATGTTTCACTATCGTGAGAACTATTTCCTCCACAATGAACCTCAGATTAGTCAGGGGTGAATGATGCGTTTCTCGGAGAGTAAGTATGATGTATTTAAGCAAACATATCGACTGTTTCATTTCAACAACAGTTGTCAGCTTACGTATCTCATTGTAAAGAATAAAAAGTGGCAGAGTGGACAGATATCGACTGCTAAGAAGTCATTAATAGATTTTCTTATGAATAAACAAATAATATGCCTTTCAGGTATTGAAAACTTATGCGATAAGTCAGCATGGGATGGCCTCCTTTGCTTATATGTATATACCGTATTTAAAAAGATTAAAACACCCTTTTCAGGCAACAAGTGCTGTTCAAAGGTGCTTGTACAATAAAAATAAAACATATATAAAACATATACGGGAGAATCCAACTTACCTCGACGCGAGTCCGGGTCATAAAAATTTTGTAAGTACTGAAAATATCGTCATATAGTAGGGGTAGCATAACAGTAGATGGAACAGCTTAGGTATAATACAAGCTGTTCCATTTACCATTATGCTACCCCTCTATATTACGGTATTATTAGAACTTAGAAAATTTTTACGACATGGACTCACGTCGAGGGAAGTTGGATTCTCCCGTATATTACATCCTAAAAAGATGCGTCTTGAGCATCCTCTGAAATGATGGCATACTCCTTGCTTCTTGGATATCAGTGGGGAGCGCATTCCACAGGACTGCTGCAGAACGAGATCTAAGCGAAATTTTGAACATCATCATTGTCATCATACATTGTTCAAAACAGCATCATAAACTTGTATGATGATGTTCAAGTTTGTTGTGGATTTCGATCTACAGTCCAACGTTCATGGACATTTGTATGATGAAGTATGATGGAGAAAGAATAATGTTGGATGCTGTTCAATACATTTGTCCATGAACATCATCATACAATTTTTTGGGATGTTGTGCATTTGTTGGCAAGGTGAAATATACAGCTAAAAATATGAACATCATCATACATGTTCACGTTTGTTGGGAAAACAGTCCACACGATCACACATTTGTCCATGAACATCATCATACAGATGTATGATGATGTTTTGAACAAATGTATGATCGTGTAGACGGGCCTTAAAAATTTAAACATCATCATACATGTTGGTTGTTGTTCACGTTTGTTGGGAAAACAGCCTACACAATCAAACATCTGTCCATGAACATCATCATACAAATGTATGATGATGTTTTCAACAATGATCGTGTGGACAGGCCTTTACATATCCCATTTCAATTTTTCAAATCGACGAACATTCCTGTCGTCCACAGCAGTTCAAAGAGGGCAGGGTGGTTTTGAGGGTTTACCAACTGAAGTTTTCATCAAACTTTTCACTTGCACAACCTTCAGCCTTGATCACTGAACGACAGACCAGAGATTATTTTTCAAAAATATCGAGATCTTGCAAAAAATGAATTTTTGTCCAAAATCTCACCACTTGCTTGGCAACCCAGTGAATTCAACTATTAGACGCCCCCTCACCATACTATGCAAACGGGACATTGTATTGTGTTTTGGTGGCCGGGCATTTTGAATTGAACTATGATTGAAAGCATGAAATTGATCTGTTTACAAGGTGTTAGTGTTACTCCAACCACAATGATTTTGGATAACAATTGGCCTGTTGAACTAGCCAACATTGGAGCATGTGCTGAGATTTTGGACAAAAATGCAATTTTTGGCGAGATCTTGATATATTTTTGGAACATTTTCACTGGACTGTCGCTTAATGACCAAGGCTGAAGGTTGTGCAGGTGAAAAATTTGATGAAAACTTCAGTTGGTGAAACTTCCAAACCACCCTGCCCTCTTTGAACTGCTATGGAAGACGGGGATGTTGGTCGATTTAAATAATTGAAGTGGGACGTGTTAGACAGTGCATGTGGCTTTCACTTGTCCAAAAATTGGGGAAAAATAACCAGTAGTTATCGAGTAAATCAAGAATATCTGGTGCGGATTTACTTATGACCAAGAGTGTACATGTAAAACATACAGAACGTTTGGCATTTTGTGAGTTTTCATACAGATGTACAACTTGTTTACTGGAACCTGATATTTCATAATGGTGACCCCATGACTGATCTTCTATTTTTAGATCAGTATATTGACGGTGGCACTTAGCTGAGCTCTGTATCATACCATCAGTCAGGGGACCAGACAACTTTCAATGTCCAGTGTCAGGGTGGCATGGGTACAAATGGATTAATGAATTGAAAACAATAATTACAATTGAAAATTTGTCTGCTGCTTTGAGGCCAATAATCAGCATTTTGAAGTTAGGACAAGTTTTTTTATGTTGGAATGGCATTTTTATGCCCAAAATAATAATTTTGCATGATGTTGGTATTAAAGGAGCACGGTATTGCCACTTTTTCTCGACAGATGATGCCACTGTGCCACTCTTCAAATCAAGAGACTAACTATGTTTTGGCGAATGACCTGATTTACTCTGTTCATATTGTAATGCATTTGTGTAGTTCATCTTACTGCCGCTAGGTGGCTCCCTGTACGACGGCAGTCAAATAATGTATTTGTGATTCAATACTGTGCTCCTTTAAAGGAATCATGAAGGTTCTGATTTTGTGCAACAGCATTAAAAAGGAATGGTAACATCTTGAATACAGTCGAACCTCGTTAGAACGTACCTCCAGGGACATAACGAATCTGTACGTTATATTGGTAGTTTGTTCTAACCATTTCCAATAAAATGGCCGTCAACTACGATAGACACTCCCTTTCGAAAGTGAGTGACAATTTTGATCTTCATGGACAGCGAGATTTGCTTCCATTTACCAGACATGTTTTCTGACCATGTGCTCAGGTCCACGCCGCGTCTATGGGAGTAACACTTGCTTTTCACAGGGAGTACTGCAATGTATTGAGGTGATCAATAGTGTTGCTAAGCAACAGAGGGGAATCCCGCTTTGTACATTGTTCATAAGGAAGACCACTGTGGCAATTAGCTTCCCGTTGTTCGTTGTAACGAAGGCCTTTTCACTATTTTGTGGGAAAAATCTGGTGGTTATAATGAAGTTTACGTTAGGTGTTCGTTGTAAGCAAAATTGGCAAATGGAAAATGAATTATATGAAATCTGAACTTTGAAATGTGAACGTTATAGGGGTGAAAACGTTGTGAACGAGGTTCGACTGTATTAGGAGGTCGAATATCAGTAGACAATAGGGAGGTTTCGAAATCAAACGATAAACCAAAATTTTACGACAACGTTATTTTTCATACTAACCAGATTTTGCACAATTAGGTACAAAAATAAAGTTGTCGTTAACGTTTACGTTTATCGTTTGATTTCGAAACCTCCCTAACAGTTGATATATTTCTGTACACCATTGGAATGTCACATATTATTATTAGATAAGTACACGAATGATAAAAAAAATTGAGGCAATCTAGTTAACAGTTTAGGAGTTTGCAGACGTTGGGCTTTTGTTTTGTCCAGTTGGTGGGCAAGCCAAGAATTGAATTGGGCCCAAAGTTGGTGTCATAGATCATATGACATAAGGGCATACAGGTACCAAGTTTCTGATCAATAGTCGCAGCGTGTAGTTACAAAACGTGTCGTGCTAATGGACAACGACAGATGACGGATGTTGATGATGACAGACGATGAATGTTGCGCCATTGTAAGTGAGTTTACCACTCAGGTGAGGTCAAAATGAGAACAGTGTTCTTGAAAAATGTGTCTGATTCTGAAGGAAAAGAACACGTTGGCAATAGTTACAAGCTTATGATGACATGATACTTATGTTGCACTGTAGAAGCTTAATGATGAAAAGCTCATAATAGCATTGTTGTCATCAAAAGAAAGTCTGTCAATATTATTGAGGTTGAGTAGGTACAATTCGATGTCGTCGGATGTGGTTTTGGGAGTGATCTGAAGACCTTCTTTTTCAGCTACTGAAGAAGTAGTTCGTCTTTTGCAGTCAGCTTGTATATGGCACCGGTACTTTCAACAGTGACGTCAATTTATGTGCGGATGAGAAGGACAGTGTCTGTTGAGCGCTGTCACATTTTGCACTGGGAATATTTGAATGTAGAAAACTGAAGTTCTTCTGGTAGGATTGTCGTTTTACAGTTTGTGCATGCATGTCGGAGTGTCACTTCGACCAGCTTTATGGTTGCGTTTTCAATGGTTTGTTTCATTGGTTCTGGAATGGCTATCGTTTCAATGTCATCAGTTTTCTCCAATGAAGTAGATGGAGTTGTTGTGAGCGTTTTTTTTTGCATCGATGCCGCAAAGTCTCGAACTTTCAAGTTCTTCATGGTGTATGTGTTGTTGATAGTCACTTGATCGATGCTCTCCTTTCCCCATAGGGCCGACTTGCTGGTGGCTGATGCATCTGCTATGAGGACCTCTTAAAGCGAATCGACAGTCGTTTTGTAAACAGAAGGATGATGTTTGTAAACATTGCCCTCAGAGCCAAGCAGAATGCAGGAAATGAGTGTTTGTAAACAAAGATTCGTCCCCTTTTGCATTCAATTTTTTTGGCTGACAAATCGCTTTAAATGGTAGCTGTTATTGTAATCATACGTTCTGTGCAAACACGAAGTGTCAGAAATTAAGGCTGATTAGAGGACAATCTCCATAACTGATTGCCCTGCCTGATTACAAAGAGAGTGTAATTAGTGGAAGCTTGATTAAGCTGAAAGAAAATAGTTTTATAAATTTTGGTAGGTGTAATTTATAATGAGCAAATGTATCAAATAGGCAACCTGTCCCAGGCCAAGGATTTTGCAAAGAGTCTGGTGATTGCGACAAAAGACGTTACCGAGAAAATGGCCGAGGGTGGTGCGGCAATGATGAACTGTGGATGGTTGGCCGATGGTACTGCAGGATATCCCAATCATCTCGGTCAACCGACAGTTTACCCCTGCATGACTCCCGGTAGATACGGCGTATGGTGCATGAAACCTTAAAGCAGCTGTCTGATATTTCTTGTTTAATTTTGGGAGACACGCAACCATTCTCTTCTCCTTTTAGTTTAGTCTTTGTAATACGGAGCTTTTGCACCTACACCTGCACCATCCATCCTCTTTTGTATTAAAGGTAGCCATAATGTGTTCTGTACACGGCGGCACCCTTATTGTCAATTATAAATAAATAAATAACCTTAAAGGGACTAGGAATTTTGTGTCATGCTTCGGTTATTACAAAATGCTAGTCTTTCATGATAAATTAATTCACTTTTTCAATTAAGTGTTAGTTACTGGCACCCAGACAAATCAGTCATCACCACATCATGGAACATTCACTGGGAACCCAATCAACAGTGTCGCTGTATGTATTGTATGGCGCGAGCTTGTACTCTATTATGTTGATTAGGTTCCCAGTGACCAGGTGAATGCTCCATGGTGTGGTGATGACTGATTTGTCTTGGTGCCGGTAATTAACACTTAATTGAAAAAGTGAATTGACGGTGGGAATTTACCATGAAAGACCAGCATTTTGTAATAACCGTACCTTGAAAAAAATTTCCTACTCCCTTTAATCTGGTAAGTTCAGGTCTCTATAAAACAAAGTGTTCTCTTTACAAATGTCCGTCGCCGTCATCTAGACGCTTCTCCAACATGGTTGCCCAGAGAATCCACCTGTTGGGGTAGATTCATACTTCTCCGTTTTGTGCTTGTGGGTTCCCTATGTTTATGTGTGGTACCAATAACAAAATTACTTTTTCTACCACGCACTCGCATAGGAAATGGACAACCGCAAAGCGCACAACGTACGTATGAATTGGCCTGGGGGAGGGTGCACACTAGAAGCGATTCGCCGAGCGATTTCGAATTTGGGGGGTATTGCCGCATGAAATAACAAAGAACCATTGCATGCGTTGGGCGAATCGGGCTTAGTGTATACCCACCCTAACCCAACGCTGGTTTTCACATGTAAGGGTAGGGACAAACCTGACGCGATTCGCATGCGATAGGGCGACGCATGCGCCATAACCTTTGTTTGCGTGCAGTGCGGCGGAAAATAACAAAGCATTTGCCGCATGCGTCAACGAATCGCGTTAGGTGTGCAGCCACCGTAACGCTTCGGCCGCGGAACGACACTCTGGCTCTTCCCTTACCAAAAATTCCCATGTGTTATTTCTTTTTTCACATGTGGGAATTATTTCACATATGTGAAAATGAGGCCATGTGTGAAATTTGCCGTGTGAAAAATTCCAATATGGGATTTTTGTTGAAATCCCATATGTGATTCCTACATGTAAATCATATATTTGTCATAATCTTAGTTCACCGTTTTTTGCTATTTTCTTCATCACCTGACTTGTGTCAGATGTAGAAGGAAAAGGCCACCATCAGGTGCAGCCTTACATTTTTTTTGATCTAAATTGATTTATTTCATGTCACTTTCTACAACTTAATTAACATTTAAACATTTAAACATAACATTAAGAATTGTGGAGAAACTGACAGATCCAACGATGCACAACATAACATACATGTACTATTACAATTACTGACAGAAGTTAACTGAAAAGACATAAGATCAACAGAAGGTTTACAAAATATAACAGTGAAACAGTCTCAATATTTGACACTGCTTTGAACTAATCTACAAAAAGTCGTATAGATGGACGGTAAATGGACAAAGTGCCATTGAGTACATGTAAATACACAAGTAAATATCTGCCAAGAAAACCTCTAACTGCTAAATAATCTCAGTTAACATGATAAGTACAGGTTGCAGCTGGCAAGGGACAGCTGTTTTGTTCATCCCTAGATACAGAGAGACATAAACTTTACACGAAGGTATATAGAAACATAAAATTTACATAAGGAATAGAGAAACATAAGTAGTAAGTTAACCAAAAAGTGATTTATAAAACAAAAGGTAACAAAACCGCCATACTCAAAACCCCTTTTTTTAGGGTGCAACTTGGAAAGAGGTGATTAAAAAGCAATAAATAAAACAAAGTGACATTAATTAGCACCATTTTGAATTGAATATATAGGCGGGTAATTTACAATAATTTAAAGAAATTAAGTGCAATAAAACTACTAAAACGATTAAAACATTTATTAAAATTCGTAGCTAAAGCCTGTTTTGGATCGTTTGTTCAAAAGCGTTTAGTGTGTTATGTTGCTGGCCTTGCCAAATTTTGGCCCGCATGGTCCAGATTGCATGCAAAAAGAGTCCCATGGCACCCAACGCCTTTTGGTCAATAATATGATCTGGACATAAAATGTCTTGTAACGACGGCACAGGCCAGCCCCGCTGGTTACATGTTTGTTCAAGATGATCCAGAACAGGCTTTACTGTAGGACAGAAATAAAAAGTATATTCAATTGTTTCTTGCTGAACGTTTGCACACATTTGGCAAGATTTTTGTGCTAGTGTGAAACCTTTAAAAATTGACTTGACGGGCACTGCCTTATGGGCTATCTTAAAATACAGTTCTTTTTCATTGTTAAAGAGATATTTACATTTCCAAATATTTTGCCAGACGCGGTTCCAATTTTTATTCCGGTTTTTATTACAAATTGTGTGTGGAATTTTAACAGCATTTTTTAGAATTCTCTCGTATATTGTTCCTGCATTCGCATCTTCCCAAATATTCTGGTGCAGTGAGAGACCGGATACATTGCAACAGTGTAGAACTTCTTCCCATATTCCCATCTTAACGCCTACAACATGGACAAAAGAATGTTGGGCAATGAAGGGCAGGAGTGCCTCAGGGATAAGCCTACCCTATAAATGCCGTACCCCAGCCACGGCTGTGTCACACCTCTCTGTTGGACATTATACAAACCTTTTAATTTTTCTATGAGTAGGGCACGACATTAATGTATAAGCTGGGGCACCCCTACCCCTCCATCACCCAAGTCTCGGACAAGGCTATCTCCGCGTATCAATTCCACTTTCCCCGACCATAGGAATTTAAAAATCAATCGTTCAAATTAACTCTATAAACATTGGACAATGGGATAACCCGGGCTCCGTACCAGAGCTTGGAATGTAAAATAGATTTGATCACCAAAACTTTCCCAATAAAGGATAAGCGCCTGGATTGCCATTTATCAATACCTCTTTGAATTACGTTTTACCGCACGCACCTGATTTCGTCCAAGGGATGCCAAGTATGGTTGTTACATTAACAATACAATGTCTATGTTCCGCTGGAATATTCATCTCAGAAAAGTTTCCTAAAAGCAGAATCTCTGTTTTGTCAACATTTAGATCTGAGCCGGACCCTTTCCCAAAATCTCTATATAAATCAAGAATGTTATTTACGCACGGTCTAGAAATAGGGTGAGTTGCATCATCCGCATATGCAATATTTTTCACCTCGTGAGTCACATTTGGCAACTTGATTCCGTAGATACGAGGTTCAGAGCGTATGGCACTTGCCAAAGGTTCCTGACACACGACAAAAAGGAGAGCCGACAGTGGGCAGCCTTACCTTATAAATATCTTTAATCTTAGCCAATAGGCCGAGAAGCTTTAACAGTTCTAGATGGTTGGGGAATATCAATGAATAAAAAAGTATCTTTTCTTTGGTACAGACAAAACCAATGTTATAAAACTATCGCCCTGACAATTCTGAAACATGAACACTCAAAACTTCAATTTTTTGTCTCATATTTCAGATGGTACTCAAAGTAATTTTGTTATGCATTTGTTTTCATAAAAAAATGGCGTTGTTTATTAAATATTTGCAAATTGTAACATCTTTGCCATCCCCCCAGTTGTCCGCCGGTAAAAGCTTCATGTTTGACCTTATAAATAAAACAAACTCGTCTACTTGCTTACCTGTCTGTCTGCCTGTAGATTATCCAACACACTTTAAGGAAAGTTTGTCATATATTGCTTGTTATTTTTATTTTCAAAAGTCACTCCATTCATTTCACTTAAATCCCATGTCTGAAGAAAATCACATGTGTGAAGAAAATCACATGTGTGATTTTCTTGAGAAAACAGAAGTACTATGTGTGAAAAAATCACACATGGTAATTTTAAAATTCCCATGTGTGAAAATAAAAATAACACATGTAGAAAAATCACATGTGGTAATTTCGTAAGTAAAAAAAGAAATTCCCACATGTGAAAAAAAATCCCACGTGTGAAATAATCCCATGGAAATTTCACATGTGGTAAATGAATATTAACATATGGGAATCTGAAAATCACATGTGGGAAAATAAAATTCTCATAATGCAAAGGTTTTTACATATGTGAAGAGCCGTTTCACATACTGTATCCGATGTGTTTAGTGGCCGCGGCCGGGAAGATAGTCGTGCCTAGATTTTCTAATAATACACGTTCCCGGCCACCAAGTAGAGCGCACAGGCGTAACAAAAATGTCCTTGAAGCCTAACTTTACACAACCACATTGGTCAGACGTTCCATGTCGTTTTTCCCATACATGAAACGCGAGTCAAGCTTCAATAAATCTTGTTTCTATGAACTTGGTATGTTTCTCTTCAATTCTTCATGCCGAGGTAGTTGTCGAACATGACCCTTGTAGGATTGCGAATCATGCACTGCTACGGGCTCTTTTATTAGATTGCATTTTATAACTTGCCGGGAACATGTGTAATTAGAAAATCTAGTGACGACGATCTTCCCGGCCGCGGCCACTAAACACATCGGATACAGTATGGGAATAGTCATTTCACATATGTGAAAACAAATCACATATGGGACTTTTTCGTAAGGGTTGAACTCCTGGAGAAAAGCGAACTTGACTCGTAAGGCGCCCAGGGTCTAAACATCGCTCGGATTTTGCCCGAGGCAATGTAATGTAATGTGACGCGCGCTGTCATTGGTTGCTAACGTGAATAACCGGTCATTCTTTCTTGGACTGATAGGTAAAGGACTAAAGTCCGAAACGAAAACGTAAAATTTTCGTCCATGACTCATGGAACGCCATCAATGATTGGTGAGTTTATAGCATGTGACCAAGGCATACGTTCATGTTACGTTCGGGTCATGAATAGGAGGCGGGGCCAATTACAAGACGTATTCTTCAAAGAAAAGTACGCTTATGCATTGTGATAGCAGTAAAAGCCTGACCCACTCGCGGGAGAGTGATTCAACACACCGCAGTGATTAGATTGGTATCATTCCTAGCGGAGGATCGTGGTACCAGTCGAGACCGTGATTGAAACGCTCCTTAATCCTTCCTATGAGTGCAGGCCCTATTTTGCAGAGTGGCCATGGTCATTTGACAGTTTGTCAGGGCTTTGGGTTTGGTGCAGATTTCTTGACTCTTGCCCGGGCTTTGCTTTCTTGACACTTTGTCAGTGTGCGGCATGCGTGTGGGGGGAGGGGGCTGCGGCTGGGGGGGGGGGGGNCGATGTGTTACACCGATTACAATCGTCTTACAGTAAAACAAAATTGCACTGCGCACTGCCCTGAGAAGGGATTATAATTATAATCGTTCTGCGAGTTACCGCCTGACCTCAGCTACCCGTGACGCTCGCTACCAGTGGCGCTCGCCTCAAGCATGTCAAGGTGATTAGTCATATCATACAACTAAATTCAGCTGTCAATGGGCGTGTTACACACATTGCTGATGAACCAATCACAGACAGGACGTATGCGAAGTGGACCTAACCAGTGGCGCCACATATCAATACGTTTACTCCTCACCAATCACATCACCGGTTACAATGGTGAACGTATCCATACGTTTTCGTTCGTTCACTTTAGTCCTTTACCTATTCATACTCAACTCGCCGTCAGATCTAACAGATAATAATTGGGGCACGCATAAAACCGGTAACAGCCAGCTCGCCTAGTCAAGAGCGAACGTAATTGGCCTGAGTCTCCCAGGATGGATCATGCCTCGATCGGCAACAACAAAGTGTTCATAGGTTTTCACGGACTAGGTACACTCCTTACGCAGTGTGTTCTCACTCATACCTGTCGTTCATAGACACTGCTTACAATAGCCAGAATACCGCCGATTTACAACTAGAGGGCGTTCAGCGTGACTACCGAAATAAACATTTTCTGATTGGTTCATACTGTCAGCGTCCTTGACAACCGCGGGAGACTGGTGACTCGCCGTAAAGCTTTTGAGAGGGACTGTTGCATTGCACACTTCAGTGTTTAGCTCGTGTCTTTTTTGTTTTGAAACATCGCTAAAGATGTGGATAATGATGCTCTATGAGACTACTGTGTTTGTATATTGATTGATCTTGTAAACAGCAGGACCAAGCACGGGGCAATTCCCGCGCTGACTGGCCTCTGACTAGTGCTGCCACCATGCGGAAAATCGGCGGGATTCTGGCTATTGTAAGCAGTTTCTATGAACGACAGGTATGAGTGACAAGCCACTGCGTAAGGAGTGTAGGACTAGGAAGAATTAACATTTTGTTTGTCTCCGGCGAGAGAAGCCGCCTAGGCACGACATGATCATCACATGTAGAATTACATGTATAGTTTTTCGAGCTGAGCGATATTTGCCGCAAGAAGGATGTTGACGGTCATCGAAAATTGCGACAAATGTCGCTTACTGCTCGTCACAAGCATCATTATCAACAAACATTCTCTGCGGCCACTTTCTTTGCTGAAGGTGAGTAGGAGTCCTGGTGGTGGTTGCCTTCCTTTTCATGGGTGTGACTTCAATATCCCTAATCTGTGAGTATTCCCCTGCTATCGGTATTGTCTGACGGAATAAGCTGTGACTTAAATCGGGGACACACAGAGAAACCTATCTATCAGTCTTCCAAGGTACAGAATAGCACAAAATTGACACACAAAATGATAATAAGCAAGAAGTCAATCTCCAGAATTCACGACTTTTCGACCCCAACCGGGGTCTTTTTCAAGTGGAACTTTACAATCTGAAACTCTAGAGAAAAGACTGAGCTGAAACCCAAATGTGGAACTAACCTGTGTAGACAGGATGAGTGAGCAATTAAGGAAAGAATAGTGTCCAAGCCCAAGCTCATTCCCTAGTGGCAACAGGCGCGGATGCAGGATTTTTTGCAGATGGGAGTCAGGACCGCCGAGGGCGGTCGTTGCAGGCGGGCGCCGAAGATACCCTCGCCTCCCCCTATCAGTCTTCCAGTGTTTCCTAAACAAAGATGTCACACGGTGATAATTGAAAACCTTATCCTTAAAATAAAGGTGCCCCCCTCCGGGTAGAGCTGGCCACGGCCAGCAATTAAGTCATTATCAATGTGCTGTGTGATAAATGTACTAGTGTGTCGGTTATATGTTAGTATAGATGCGGCTTCCTCCAAATAAACGTAAAATCGGCTGACATAGCGACGGAATCTTAAATTCTCTGTCATGACTGAACTCCGTCCGACGACGGACGGCGACGCATGAGTTGGTATACGCTCACCGGTCACTTGGACGTCGTCGGCCGACGAAAACTCTAAAGCATGGCGCACAGGAGCGACTAAAATGGGGGCGACTACCGATGCGACTACTAGGTCGCATGCGATAATTACCTTTGAGGTCGATCAGTTATGTCATCCGCGACATCACTGATCTCCCAGTGAAGCATTTGTCGCAAACGAGTCAAAAAAACTAAAAAAACTAAAAATATGTTCAGTCACTCCTGCAGTCGCAAGGCTAGTCGCCTAGAAAATCGCTCAAAAAATCGCTCGTGTGCGCCATGTTTTAAGGGCGGCGCACACGAGCGACTAAATCTGGGCGACCGCCGACGAGACTGCCGACGGCGACGTCGCCGACGACCGTCGGGTCCAAGGTCGCTGGCCGACCAGTCGCCTGACCATTTCAGTGAACCGTCCGCAAACGCGATGCGACGTCCGGAAGCGACTGAAGACGACGACCAGTCTGGCGACACGTCGGGGCCGTTTGCGGCCAAAAATGTCATCGTCTCTTTGTCGCCCGAAAGGTCGCCAAGTTCGTCGGCCTTGGCGACCAAAAATTCGCCGGTTTTGATTATTAGTCTCCCTCGTGCGTTTGGTCGCTCACGGGCCTGGCGATTAGGTAAAGCCCTATTTACCCGAGCCGATTTTGTCGTACGATTGTGTCGGCCGACAGAGACGTACGACAAAAACGCACCGTGTTTACTAGACTTCCGAGACGATTTTTTTGTCGGTGCGACATCGCGTGCAGAAGTCGGGGTGTTCTATTTTCACCCGACATCGGCTGCTTGTCGTATGGACTGGGCCAATCAGGGAGCGAGATTAGATCACGTGTATGAAGGCTACCTATGACACACGAGGTCCTAAGGGACGCATGAATAAATCCGGGGAATAAATCGTCCCGTGTAGACGGATTAGCCGATCCCGACAAATCGGTACGACAAATCTGATACGACTCCGTCGTCCGACAAAATCGCCTCGTGTAAATAGGGCTTAAGAGACCACTGAGGCAGGCCTTTTCGGGCTAGCCAGTCCACGTGGTCAATTTCATTCAACTCCTACTGACAGCCGAACGCCGCAAGGATAAACAGCAAACCACAAGTCGTTCATAGTCTGATCAGTTACAACGTGCGGTCAACTAAATTCAATCCTCCCTCCCCCTATCTCCGCTTAGGCCTTTTACTCCAACATTTCCATTGTCATACTCAATGCATATTACGATGGAGGCGGTCTCACACGAAACCAGAGTATTTCCTGGCCTCCAGCCTTTCTGCAAATGGTATCTACATGTATTGTTTCCTTAATTTTACCTTTTTCTCGAACATGATCCATCCTTCTTCAGTCAACACTCCATCTTCTTCCACACAGATTCCTCTCTTCTGGCTCAGCTGACAAACACCTCTTAGCAAAAACACATTCCACATAACACAGTTTTCCTTTGAAAAGCAACTTATGGCGCATTCTATTAGAGAAAGGCATGTGTAAACCGTCCCCAAGTTCGGTTTTATAAGCTTTCTGTTCTTGATCTCAGCATGCTTGTAGGTCACGTGGTTTTCAGTTATTCTGGACATCTTTGACTTCAGCAGGTTACTGTAATCAGTCACCGCCAGTCCATTCTTTAGATTCGAAAAAAAA
>NMRB01001609.1:36683-47130 GCA_002633025.1 Notospermus geniculatus | reverse complement strand
GAAGCTTGATTAGGCTGAAAGAAAATAGTTTTATAAATTTTGGCAGGTGTAATTTATAATGAGCAAATGTATCAAATTGGCAGCCTGTCCCAGGCCAAGGATGTTTGCAAACAAAACAGTCTGGTGATTGCAACAAAAGACGTCATCGAGAAAATGGCCGAGGATGGTGCGGCAATGATGAACTGTGGATGGTTGGCCGATGGTACTCGGTCAACCGACAGTTTACCCCTGCAGGACTCCCGGTAGATACGACGTATGGTGCATGAAACCTTAAAGGGACTAGGAAATTTTTTTCATGCTTCGGTTATAATGCTCCATGGTGTGGTGATAACTGATTTGTCTGGCTGCCGGTAATTAACACTTAATTGAAAAAGGGAATTGACGGTGGGAATTTATCATGAAAGACCAGCATTTTGTAATAACCGAAGCTTGAAAAAAATTTCCTAGTACCTTTAAGGTGGCGGTGGTGACAAGCCGGGCGTATTTTCCCGCTGAATATGGAAATGATTTGAATGAATTTATTCATGCCCTCAACCGCAGTCGGTCACAATCATAGCCTGTTTCAATATTTGGCAAGTATAGATCTTAGGCATGTTAGGCCCGGGATGGTATTGCGCAATACCTCTTTCGACGCCTTTACATTAGGCCACGCCGCTCCGTGACAATAGCTCTGTCGATGATAATTTTTCAACAGACTTTATCCGAACGTGACCAACTCCACACGCGTTCTTCATTACCATAACAAAGGGCTCGCGGGGAAAGTTGCGGACTTCTTCACAAATTTTCACGAGCGATTTCTTTTTTGTGCCTGGAACGATGGTCAATCTGATTTAGAATATGATCTGAAAAAAACTTCTTCTAAGGCCGTTCCAGCCCCGATTTTTGAATTTCAGAGGAAAACAGCAAAAATTATTCAATTTTCTGTTTTGACCTTTTTCAGGCCACTAATTAAGCAATTGCTGTTTAGTTATTTCAATTTTGAAAAATCCATTCTGCATAATGCATCGTGTAGAAATCGCTAACCTCTTCCTACACTCTGCAGCAAGCAACCAAATTCCGTGTTCAACGCTTTGGGATTTTCTCGTGCGCCCAATCAGAAGCCTCGGTTCTTTTGCGATAATTTATTCATACGAGTACGCCGTTCAACTTCGTAGCGAACAACACTAACCTGCTGGTACATAATTGACTTCCCACTGCCAGTCCTACAACAGACTAACAAATAGTCTCCATCGAATATTGCCTTCGCGGCTTCTTTTTGAGCAGGCCTACATTTGTAAGTCCTTCCACGGAGAATTTGCATTCGAATAAAGTTTCATCGACCGCCATCTTGTCATCATACCCGAGCTGCCGATGCAAGCTTTGCCGTGATTGGTTGGTATTTCTGGGACCGGGCAAATCCGTTGAACACGGAAAGTGGTATGCTTGCGTGAAGGTCAATGGAGGAGAAGCCGAGTCTTGACCTGAACTCAGTGAAGATGGAAAAGACCATAGAACTCGCCATGCTGCATCCATCACTACCTAAAATCCGGTCATTTGGAGCCGGCTGTACCCGTTATCGCCTCTGAAAACTTCATCTGGGACTTGCATTGTTCATGAATAAAGTTACATAATCAGTTAATTATTGTGGACTTTTTCAATTCGGAGATCTGCAACAATACATGAACTCACAAATTTCGTTGGCAAAGTAAGCTACGGTCGTAACACATTCGTGCAATTAAATTTCAAACGGACCTCAATCATGTCAATTGGATGCGTTTACTATCTCCACCGCCACCTTAATCTGGTAAGTTCAGGTCTCTACAAAATAAAGTGTTCTCTTTACAAATATCCGTCGCCGTCATCTAGAAGCTTCTCCAACATGGTTGCCCAGAGAATCCACCTGTTGCGGTAGATTCATACTTCTCCGTTTTGCGCTTGTGTGTTCCCTATGTTTGTGTGTGGTACCAATAACAAAATTATTTTTTCTACCACGCACTCGCATAGGAAATTGACAACCGCAAAGCGCACAACGCACGTATGAATTGGCCTGGGGGAGGGTGCACACTAGAAGCGATTCGCCGAATGGCTTTTGTTTGGGAGGTATTGCCGCATGAAATAACAAAGAAAAATCGCATCCGTTGGGCGAATCGGGTTTAGTGTATACCCACCCTAACCCAACGCTGGTTTTCACATGTAAGGGTAGGAACACACCTAACGCGATTCACATGCGATTGGGCGACGCATGCGTCAACGCAATTGTTTGCGTGCAGTGCGGCGGAAAATAACAAAGGCGTTGTCGCATGCGTCAACGAATCGCGTTAGGTGTGTTCCTACCCTAAGGGTGGGTGCACACTAGAAGAGATTCGCCAAGCGATTTGGAATCGCACGCGAATCGCTTTTGTTTGGGAGGCATTGCGGCATGAAATAACAAAGAACCATCGCATGCGTTGGGCGAATCGCGTGTAGTGTATACCCACCCTAAGGGTAGGGACAAACCTGACGCGATTCGCATGCGATAGGGCGACGCATGCACCATAACCTTTGTTTGCGTGCAGTGCGGCGGAAAATAACAAGCATTTGCCGCACGGTCAACGAATCGCGTTAGGTGTGCAGCCACCCTAACGCTTCGGCCGCGGAACGACACTCTGGCTCTTGAACTGCTGGAGAAAAGCCAACTTGACTCGTAAGGCGCCCAGGGTCTAAACATCGCTCAGATTTTGCCCGAGGCAATGTAATGTAATGTGACGCGCGCTGTCATTGGTTGCTATCGTGAATAACCGGTCATTCTTTCTTGGACTATTCATACTCAACTCCCCGTCAGATCTAACAGAAAATAATAGGGGCACGCATAGCCTAAAACCGGTAACAGCCAGCTCGCCTAGTCAATGAGCGAACGTAAATGGCCTAAAGCTACGTTTAGCTGACACGCGGAATGCGGATTGCGGAACGCGGAAGCAGAAAATGCAATGCATTTTCGCATACAACATATCGCTTCCGCCGGGGATTCCGCGTCCCTATACCGCATTCCGGATCCTGGTAAACACAGCTTGAGTCTCCCAGGATGGATCATGCCTCGATCGTCAACAACAAAATGTGCATAGGTTTTCACGGACTAAAAAGAATTCACATTTTGTTTGTCTCTGAAGAGAGAAGCCGCCGAGGCACGACATGGTCATCACATGTAGAATTACATGTATAGTTTTTTCGAGCTGAGCGATATTTGCCGCAAGAAGGATGTTGACGGTCATCGAAAATNGCTCGTCCGTATTTCATACCGACCAAGTGCTGAATATTCATCAGTTCTCATGCTCATGCATCATAGGCCCAAAGCATATTAGCGGCGGCTCACGCAGAAGACGCATTCATTCATCATGTGCATGCATGTGTATAATGTGTGTACTGGCAGGCCTATCCATCGCCTCATCGGGTCATGGCCTGCTTGCCATGCCAGCCAGATGAACAGGAAGTTCGGTCGCATCAACGGTATTTATTCAACATTGGAACTCGGATATGCATACCTACCTCGTACTAAAGATACAAAATTAATACTTGGCAATAATGTCGACAATTTTCAATTAATCGCTAAACAAACATCATTCGCACATGGAACTTAGCGAAAGCCGTAACTGGTATCACTACTCCGCATGATCGAAAAACGCGCTCGAGTCAGCCCGATCCATGGATCGAACGCAGAATCAGAATCAAAATCAGAATGCACGATTACGCATGCGAGTCAATCCGGGTACGGAACGATGACGTAGCAGGGGACTTGAACAAACACGTGACCTGCGCTGGATTCTAACTTGGGCTGTCGGGGATTCCCACACCGTGCACCGGCGGGCTGTTTTTTTTTGCGAAATAGTAAAAAAAACCACCACAGCCATGAAATGATTACGGACTGAGCCAGTTAACGAACTTGACCTGTATTTTGGATTTATTTACATATCCTGTAAGTCTTAAGCTGATGTATCGCTTACTTCTTAAGTTATCGCTCGGAAACTAAATGTTGCCAGAGACATTCAGAGAAAATCTGGTCCAGTAAAACCAATGAAGACCGCCACCTATGAGGTGGTGGCGGTCTTAGCAAGTGAAAGTTCAATACAAGGCAAAACAACAGGAACTTGACATCATCGTAGACTTTTCACATCAATTCACATAAAAGCCAGTAACGTAGGCCTACATGACGACTCGGCCAGTTGGAGTGTCATCGATTTCGTTGAAAATAAACCACTGTACACGCTAGTGCTGTCTCAGATAAGGTAGATTATCAAAGTAAAGACATTATTTGACGGATGGAACCCCAGACCTTTACTTTTCATGCAAGTAGGCCGGAGTAAATGGTCTAGACAGGTCCCGATCTGCCGTTTTTTTCACCAGCACTGACCAGTTCAGGCCAACCATCAAGTTTGTGCCGCGAATGTATGACAAACGCAAGAATTGATCGAACTCTTTTTCCACATGCATATAGCCGACAACCTTAGATAACTGATGGACACCCTGATTTTTAACTTACCCTAAGGAATTATCCTCAAAATCGCCAGCAAAGTTGGCATCTCGAGCCTGCTCGCCCGCGTCCGCCATGTTTTCTCGGTTGTGTGGAAGTTCCGGATCGGTCATTTGGAAAGCCGGCCGTCAATCTCGGAAAGTTGGAAAGTACTTTCGCCAGGGTGGTTGTGCACTTGAAACGCTTCATCTGAAAAGTGATGGAAACACTAGAAATTGACTTACCAGTCAATTTTAAGACCGCCCTTGGAAATTGGGATACTAAGATAGTTGACTTATAGGAAAATAATTAGTTGTCCAGTGCAAAGGAATGTAAAGATGGAGGGTCGTTAATGGACGAGGTTCAATAGACAGAGTCATCACGGAAAAATCCGCTATCTTGACGGTCAAATTTGACGTCATACGACGTCGGCGACCCACGTGGTGCACTTTGTCGTCAACGCTTCTGCCATGACGCGGCCTACACGTGGCGCACTTTGTCGGGGACGTCAGCATGGGGCGCTGCAGGTCAAAAGTGACGTCATAATGAGCCGCTGCACAAGCTCTATAGACATGTAAAATAATGTAAAAGAATGTAAAAGAATTAGATCATTTTTATTAACTCATTCAGAACTTATGACCAAAAACGTAAAAGTAACAAGAGCAGGACATCGGGAGCGATGTCAATGGTTTCCAATGAGAAGTTTACTACTCAGAGCTAGTTAACTGTGACCTTGACCTCTGACATTGAGAAGTATTGCGTAACTGGAACAGGATCCCTGATAAGCCCAATTTACACTACGGAAATCTGCACCGGTGCTGCACCAATACCTGTCTGAACCGGTTTAAATTCCAAGTGTAAAAATGCATTTTCTACTTGCTCCGAAGCAAATTTCATTTAAACCGGTGTAGTTTACTCCAGTTATGAAGGTGGTGCACGCACCAGTTCAAAATTTAATTCGGAGCAAATGCTCAGTGTAAACACAACTGGAGTGTGCTTCGGTTATGAATCTTTCGGGTTACCTGGTTGCCAAGCAACTACCAATGCGGAAGTGATAGTGATATTGGCGGGAACATTATCCATGTGGGTCGGAGAGTCAGACTTGTCATAGCAGGTGAAGAAGACACAATGCCGAAGTAAGGTGCCAATGGTCATAGAGGGTCTAACTTAAAGCATGTATTGTAAAGCAGAGAGCTAGTAGACGTGTAGGCCTTATTGGCATTGCAAGGAGGATACTATTCAGCGCCAGCTAAACAGGTCAAAAAGTAATATAGAGACGTGTTCCAGAAAATTGCTAAGCGCCTCTTGAAGAATATGATGTTGACAAGACTGCAGATCAGTGTAGAGTCCGGCTAAAAACTGTGAAACGCAAATACTAAAAGTGTAGGCCCCCTATGGATGAAAACAACAAAAAAAGTGGCAAAACTGATGCGGACATCTTGACTTTGGTGCGCATGCGTTGTAATGATCATGATAATTGCACCGACTCTACTCCGATTGTGTTTACACTACCTTCTGTGTCTGTAACATGATATGGGTGAGTTCTGCTCCGATTCAGAACTGGAGTAGAATACACCGGTGCAGATATGCATAGTGTAAATTGGGCTATACAAGCCTGTCGGGGATGGTTAATTCAGGATTCTAATTCGTTTTCTCGTGGAATTCCGAGGTGATTTGCGCTTTAGAACTGTTTGACCTTGACCTTGACCTCTGACCTTCAAGGCCATTGCTTATCTGAACGCTCATCCTTGATAACCTAGGTATAGGTGAAGGTTTCAGGCTTCTACCATCACGAGATTCTGACTTATGTCATGTTATCAAATTTGAATATCAAATCTCACCATGATATCAGCAAATATCATGCGACCGAGCAGGTGCAAACAGAAAACTAGAAATTGACTTACCAGTCAATTTTAAGACCGCCCTTGGAAATTGGGATACTAGAGATAGTTGACTTATAGGAAAATAATTAGTTGTCCAGTGCAAAGGAATGTAAAGATGGAGGGTTACTGGACGAGGTTCAATAGACAGCATGTTCAGGAGGTTAATGATCAACTGGTCATTAAGTACGTACACCAAACATGACTACCTTGGCTTAACTGGTCATTAAGTAAGTCACTATGCCATGGAAATAGATCAGTTCAAACCTACACTTCATAAGCTTTAGTTTGATACCAAACATGACTACCTTGACTCAACTGGTCTTTAAGTAGGTCACTAGGTCATGGAAATATGTCAATTCAAACCTACACTTTATAAGCAGTGATACCAAACATGACTACCTTGACTCAACTGGTCTTTAAGTAGGTCACTAGGTCATGGAAATATGTCAATTCAAACCTACACTTTATAAGTTTTAGTTTGATACCAAACATGATTACCTTCGATCAACTGGTCATTAAGTAGATCACTAGGTCATGGAAGTAGGTCAGTTCGAAGCTACATAATTTTAGGTTGATACCAAACATGACTACCTTGGCTCAACTGGTCGTTAAGTAGGTCACTAGGTCATGGAAGCAGGTAATTTCAAACCTTAACTTTATAAGCTTTAGTTTGATACTAAACATGACTACCATCGCGCTGAACTGGTCTCTAAGTAGGTCACTAGGTCATGGAAGTAGGTCATTTCAAACCTACACTAATAAAATTAGTTTGATACCAGAATTGGCAACGTTAGTGATAATTGTCTTTCGGTAGCTTTATTAGGACATGGAAAGAGGTAACTCAAACCTAAACCATGTTCCTTGTCTTGTTATTGATACTCCCGGCCAAAGATGTTTTGTTATTGATACACCCTGTTGTCCCATTTTAAGATAACACCCTGTATATATTCAATTCTTATCAATGCAGAAAGATGTTCCACACCAGCCACCTACCACCTTAAGTTGGAATAAAGTGACTTGAAAAACCTGAAATTGTGCATTTCCTGTTTTCGATTTCGACAGCGTGGGAGAGAGTGTTGTCGAACGGACAGTAGCGCCCCGAGAGTGGAGCGGCAACAACGAGAACCAGTCTAGGTCCCAATGCGCATGCTCATTAAATCTCCACACTCTACAGTTGCGTTTTGGATGATTTACCAAATGCAAATTGCGCGAACACGATAGAGGCTTATGCGATAAAACAAATAAATGCATGCAAATTTTCGGACTATTTGTGTACGAATGACCCTAAGAATCAATAGGGTTCTGTGTAATATGCGTCTCGACAGTTCCTGAAAATTTCGCCGCAATTGAGGTCGAACTTCGTCAGTTATCCAGGCGAAACCACAGATTGGATGGAGAGAGAGAAATTCAGTAAAAACAAGGAAGACCGCCCCATTATGGGGCGGTCTTAATTATGGGGCGGTCTTAATGATGACTGTAAATTATCTAACTCACTTATGGGATCCTGTGAGTTGGTTGCTTACAACTAATGCATGTACATGTATGGAGTCACAGGGGAGGCATGTAGTCGATGGTTGAGTGTGAAAAACCCATAGATTTTGACTGATACCACCCCTACAAAAAAAGGTCTCACGGGCTACTGCATCTGAGGCAGTGCAGCGCTACAATGTCAGTTCGGATATTCCCAAATAGTAGGTTATAAAATTGTCCTTCCACTTCAGACTTCTTTGTTCAGGTACTTCAAGTACCAAAAGCTCAATCATTGGCCTTTTAAAATGGCAACGGGCATCTCTCTAGAGTTGTACTTACGTTGATGTGTTTAGTCTGATGGTTCAGATAGAGACATTTCACCATGAATCCTTTGTCACATATTTGACATTTGTATCTTGGTGTATTGGTATGGGTCATTGCTCTATGGTTGTCCAGCCCAGGTCTAGTTCGATAGACCCGGCCACATGTATCGCACACTGGAAAAGAGAAAGCTGAAAGCTGAACAGCGAGCTTGGACATCACTCTAAGAGTCTTGCAGCAAGAGTCTTGCTGGTGGACTCCACACGAATTGATTAGAATACCATGCACTGAAACAGACTGCTTTATCATACTCTCCCACCTCCACTGCCCGACCGCACACCGACTTCACTGTAAAAGGTTTTTCAAGTGTCCACCCAGGGGCTGTGGGGAGGCTTAATAATCTCATATGCAAGACCAGGTTTTCTAACTCAATTCTGTTAAGGGCGAGCCAACGTTTTGAATTTTTGAAACGTGACCAGGCGTTGTAAATAAAAGATGATGTCAAAATACCATAAAAGTACAAGATATAGACCCCGCAGGTGCCTTCATTTCCGTCATATAAGTCAAAAGGAATTGAATGAGATGTATCTTGGGGCGCACTAATTAGCTAATAAATTGAAACAAAAGACTAGTAATCGGTACACTGTAACACGAAATGGTACATTTTGAGGATCAAACGACATGTGGATCATAAAGTTCGAGGTTTTTTCTATTTAGTCCACCCATTTTGACAGCAATATTTTCAACAGGTATAGAGTACTCGGCATGTAAATATAATGAATGCTGCCAGATTTTCCAAAACAGGGCGGCCATATTGCATTTGGATTTTACTTCCTGGTTGTCCTTTTTGTATTGAGCGTGTATGGTGTACATGAAGAGCATGTCAGGACACCATCGCCACCCCAGGTTCTATGGGTTTGTGACATTGTTGCCACACCTTCAATGTGTCATTTACATGCTTCCTCTCCAAGAAAATTGTACCTGTTTTTCGTGTTTGGTGAATTTCTTTGTTTACGATTATGTAATGTAATTAAGCTGTAATCCTTGGGACTTTCCTCATTTTCTGTGTCTATAAAGCACAGTGATCACATTGGACTATAAAAACAGTCAACTGGGGGTGACTTTATTGCTTTTCTCAGAGGGGCCTGGATTGAAGCACTATGAAAATTCACAATGATGGCTCGTCCTTAAAGCATGGTGGCATTTCTTCCACATAGTAGACATCAATTTTACTGATTACTCTTCACTGCTGAAAAGGCATTTGGATTTTACTTGTTTGGTAAATGTTGCAATATGTACTTACTGAACATGGGTTTACCATGTTGCTGGCCGTCTTGTGGTTCAGCTCCTGTCGCAGCTTCTGTTTGGGTGGTATGTAGCGTACCTTCATGACCTTTGCTTCTCGGCGTTGAGGTTCTACTTAGTGCTAATTCAGATGGCAGCAAGATGCTGCCCTCTAATCCTGTTATTGTTGCATTTCCTGAAAAAAAAATTGTGGTGTTATCATTGGAACACTAAGCAGTGTTAACCTTTTTTTTCTTTTTGGCGTGGATAAATTCTGATTGAACAATCATTTAAGATGTATACTTTGTACTATTGTAATCAGTACGGTGTGATAGCCATTTCAGCATGCGGATAATAGCGACTTTTCGCAAAGCCCCATGGACGCTGACGCGAACGTCCACCTCATTGTTCGATGACCACAGAAGGGGTATTGAACAATGGGATAGACGTTCGTGTCGGTGTTCACGGGGCTTTGCGAAAACTCCTAATAGAGTTGTTGTCTATTCATAACTGTTGGGCACTTCAAACAGTTCACTGTAGGGTGACAATAGAGACCTTTCGCACCCTCACGTTAATGGCCTATACACACGATCCAACATGTTGGATCCAACATCCAACATCCAACATGTTTTCGTCAAACATGTTTGATCCAATTTGCACCCCCGCCACACACGATCAATCATGTTCATCAAACATTCTTACAAAAATGGCTGCCAGGTATACAGGATGATGTCATAAAATTCAATCCCCACTGACAATAGCCCTGTTTACACTACATAAAAACCCGCGTCTCACCCGGGCTTTTTCTGTCTAGGCCTACACCTGTTAAAAGCGCGGGTCTAATAGACCCGGGGATGAAAAGTCCGGGCTTTTTGAACCCTCCGATTTCGAAGGGTTTTTGGAGGGCTTAATTTAGACCCGCGTCTCCTGCGGGTTTTTTAAGTAGTGTAGACGCAATAGACCCGGGCTTTGTCTAGTTCTTGAACACCGCGACAGGCGGCGTGTCTTGTGGGCATGCGCGGTAAAA
>NMRB01001609.1:12850-27636 GCA_002633025.1 Notospermus geniculatus | reverse complement strand
AAACGGACCTCAATCATGTCAATTGGATGCGTTTACTATCTCCACCGCCACCTTAATCTGGTAAGTTCAGGTCTCTACAAAATAAAGTGTTCGCTTTACAAATATCCGTCGCCGTCATCTAGAAGCTTCTCCAACATGGTTGCCCAGAGAATCCACCTGTTGGGGTAGATTCATACTTCTCCGTTTTGCGCTTGTGTGTTCCCTATGTTTGTGTGTGGTACCAATAACAAAATTATTTTTTCTACCACGTACTCGCATAGGAAATTGACAACCGCAAAGCGCACAACGCACGTATGAATTGGCCTGGGGGAGGGTGCACACTAGAAGCGATTCGCCGAATGGCTTTTGTTTGGGAGGTACTGCCGCATGAAATAACAAAGAACCATCGCATCCGTTGGGCGAATCGGGTTTAGGGTAGGGACACACCTAACGCGATTCGCATGCGATTGGGCGACGCATGCGTCAACGCAATTGTCTGCGTGCAGTGCGGCGGAAAATAACAAAGGCGTTGTCGCATGCGTCAACGAATCGCGTTAGGTGTGCAGCCACCCTTAGTGTATACCCACCCTAACCCAACGCTGGTTTTCACATGTAAGGGTAGGAACACACCTAACGCGATTCACATGCGATTGGGNAAACAATGCTTTCGAGCGTTTTCGCGCGCGGAAACGCTCCAATGGAAAGCAGGCCTAAGGGTGGGTGCACACTAGAAGAGATTCGCCAAGCGATTTGGAATCGCACGCGAATCGCTTTTGTTTGGGAGGCATTGCGGCATGAAATAACAAAGAACCATCGCATGCGTTGGGCGAATCGCGTGTAGTGTATACCCACCCTAAGGGTAGGGACAAACCTGACGCGATTCGCATGCGATAGGGCGACGCATGCACCATAACCTTTGTTTGCGTGCAGTGCGGCGGAAAATAACAATTAAAAGCATTTGCCGCATGCGTCAACGAATCGCGTTAGGTGTGCAGCCACCCTAACGCTTCGGCCGCGGAACGACACTCTGGCTCTTGAACTGCTGGCGTGAGGCGCCCAGGGTCTAAACATCGCTCAGATTTTGCCCGAGGCAATGTAATGTAATGTAATGTAATGTGACGCGCGCTGTCATTGGTTGCTATCGTGAATAACCGGTCATTCTTTCTTGGACTATTCATACTCAACTCGCCGTCAGATCTAACAGAAAATAATAGGGGCACGCATAAAACCGGTAACAGCCAGCTCGCCTAGTCAAGAGCGAACGTAAATGGCCTGAGTTTCCCAGGATGGATCATGCCTCGATCGTCAACAACAAAATGTGCATAGGTTTTCACGGACTAGGAAGAATTAACATTTTGTTTGTCTCCGGCGAGAGAAGCCGCCGAGGCACGACATGGTCATCACATGTAGAATTACATGTATAGTTTTTCGAGCTGAGCGATATTTGCCGCAAGAAGGATGTTGACGGTCATCGAAAATTGCGACAAATGTCGCTTACTGCTCGTCACAAGCATCATTATCAACAAACATTCTCTGCGGCCACTTTCTTTGCTGAAGGTGAGTAGGAGTCTTGGTGATGGTTGCCTTCAGTTTCGCGTGTGTTACTTCAATATCCCTAATCTGTGAGTATTCCCCTGCTATCGGTATTGTCTGACGGAATAAGCTGTGACTTAAATCGGGGACACACAGAGAAACCTATCTATCAGTCTTCCAAGGTACAGAATAGCACAAAATTGACACACAAAATGATAATAAGCAAGAAGTCAATCTCCAGAATTCACGAATTTTCGACCCCAACCAGGGTCTTTTTCAAGTGGAACTTTACAATCTGAAACTCTAGAAAAGACTGAGCTAAAACCCGAATGTGGAACTACTAGTAACCTGTGTAGACAGGATGTGAGCAATTAAGGAAAGAATAGTGTCCAAGCCCAAGCTCATTCCCTAGTGGCAACAGGCGCGGATGCAGGATTTTTTGCAGATGGGAGTCAGGACCGCCGAGGGCGGTCGTTGCAGGCGGGCGCCGAAGATACCTTCGCCTCCCCCTATCAGTCTTCCAGTGTTTCCTAAACAATGAAGGGAAATTGTTGAATACGGAAACACGGCAGATGTCACACGGTGATAATTGAAAACCTTATCCTTAAAATAAAGGTGCCCCCTCCGGGTAGAGCTGGCCACGGCCAGCAATTAAGTCATTCTCAATGTGCTGTGTGATAAATGTACTAGTATGTCGGTTATATGTTAGTATAGATGCGGCTTCCTCCAAATAAACGTAAAATCGGCTGACATAGCGACGGAATCTTAAATTCTCTGTCATGACTGAACTCCATCCGACGACGGACGGCGACGCATGAGTTGGTATACGCTCACCGGTCACTTGGACGTCGTCGGTCGACGAAAACTCTAAAGGGCGGCGCACACGAGCGACTAAACCTGGGCGACTGCCGACGAGACTGCCGACGGCGACGTCGCCGACGACCGTCGGGTCCGAGGTCGCTGGCCGACCAGTCGCCCGACCATTTCAGTGAACCGTCCGCACACGCGATGCGACGTCCGGAAGCGACTGAAGACGACGACCAGTCTGGCGACACGTCAGGGCCGTTTGCGGCCAAAAATGTCATCGTCTCTTTGTCGCCCGAAAGGTCGCCAAGTTCGTCGGCCTTGGCGACCAAAAATTCGCCGGTTTTGATTTTTAGTCTCCCTCGTGCGTTTGGTCGCTCACGGGCCTGGCGATTAGGTAAAGCCCTATTTACCCGAGCCGATGTTGTCGTACGATTGTGTCGGCCGACAGAGACGTACGACAAAAACGCACCGTGTATACTTGACTTCCGAGACGATTTTTTTGTCGGTGCGACATCCCGTGCAGAAGTCGGGTGTTCTATTTTCACCCGACATCGGCTGCTTGTCGTATGGACTGGGCCAATCAGGGAGCGAGATTAGATCACGTGTATGAAGGCTACCTATGACACACGAGGTCCTAAGGGACGCATGAATAAATCCGGGGAATAAATCGTCCCGTGTAGACAGATTAGCCGATCCCGACAAATCGGTACGACAAATCTGATACGACTCCGTCGTCCGACAAAATCGCCTCGTGTAAATAGGGCTTAAGAGACCACTGAGGCCGACCAGTGCACCAAATGACCGCAAACGATGCGACTACTATTCTTCCGACCGCATTTTAGACCACGCCGATCGATCGAGCGACCACTGAGGCTTGTCCCACGACTAGTCGGTTGGTCGGATGATCTACCGCAGACTAGGCGACAAAATCCACGCATTCCGGTCGTTATGGCAGTCGGCGGGGTAGTCTCCTTCAAAAAGTCGCTCGTGTGCGCCGCCCTTTGATCGACTAATGGGCATGTCGTGCTAGAATCGACCGTCTTCGGGTAAAATGATTGCTCGTCGACGGTCACTGACGGCAAGTCTGTCGCTCGTTGGAAGTGTAATCCCGCCTTAAGGCGGGGGGGGGGGGGGNGACGGCGGTAATTAGACATGAATGGCGCGCTTCATGAATTGGCTAAAAACATCAAAATTGCTCAATTTATTCTTATACGGCGTATTATCAGTAATTTTTTCAGGGCATAAACGTTTATCTATATACAGAAAACCTACAGAACGAAGGTTTTCGCCAGGGTTTACCTTTCCTTTAAATCCGATCACCCTGATATACTCTTTTCGAAAACCGATTGCAACAACTTTTGGACTTCAATGGTCGGTCAGTCAAAGATAGGCCCATTGATCAGGTTTGCAGTTGACAACATATTAACATGAGGTCTTATCAGCGAATTCGCGACACCCATAACCCTTCCCCATTCACTGTACGTACCGACCCTAAATCTTTTGTATCCAGTGCGGGTATTGTTCATCTCTGTCGCTGGTGCTTTGGTCACAAATGTCCGAACAGAGTTTAGTCAAAGAGCGGGGATAGTGCAAATCTACATATTATTAACAAAGAAGTAACTGGCGAGCGGTATGGGAATTTTCAAATTTTCCATACAAGTTTTCTCTTTATTGGACGCATATTTTTGGAAAATTTCTTTTGAATGTTATTGCCGTACATGTATGTGCATTCTAGTGCAACACGATCGCCTTTTTTGGATACTTGTTCGGGAATGAAATATTTCAAAAACTGTATGTCGAGCCGTTTTTTGGCATTAAATAGTTTATACAAATTAAATGGAAAGTACTTTTGTAAAAAACCGGATCGTTAGGACCTGCAGGCATTAGGCCTGTATGTTACAGACTAGGTGGGAAACTGATGTGTCGCATTCGAAGTCTGCAAAATTGGAAACTCAAATTTTGACAAATTGTTATAATCATTACGATTACACTGCCACAGGCCACAGGTTGATGAAATGGACAGCCCCCTAGTGCCAATAGCCTCAGTTACTCTATTGAGTTACCGGAGCGTGAGCCACATAATTCCAGGATTTGGCTGTTCAATTTTGACCCCCCTCCTTTTTGCTATTTCAAAGGATATAAAATCATTGTTTTTCAACATATTTCAAAAATTAAAAGAGGTTTTTTGATATAATAAAGAAATTGCAGTTTTACTGTATGACTTGAAGCTGTGCACGCATGGGTTTTCGCTATTTCTGTCTTTAGCCAGAAAGCTGAATAAACATTCCAGGCCAATTATCTGGACTTCACACCTCTTAATTGCACCCCTTTGAAAGGCGTTTTGAAGGGGTCGAAACGGATTTTTCCTCTGTGGGGTGTAAACGTAATGATTTAATTAACTCCATCGTAATTTGTCAAAATAAACAATTCTTTCGCAGAACGGGAGCATAAAGGTTGCAGCTAAAACATTTTGTTGAAATCAATTAGTTACTTTTTGTCATGAATATGTTAGGACGCTTGTTTTCAAAGAGCGTCAATAAAGTCGGCTTAGGTAGTCCCCCGTTTTAAGTTGTGGAACGCAATAATCCCTCCCCCTTCCGTTACTGACCTCTATTTCATGATATCTTTATAAAAGTAAACCAAGGTGATTTCAAAGAGTGGCGCTTAGGACATTGCCGTGGCACAGTCAGGGCAATTTCTGCTCCTTTACCCTCGTGACAGACGACCCAGTTCTTTGATCTCCTTAAAAAATGCCATCGAGAAACCGCTATATCATGCATATGCATCAGATAATACCTATTACCATAACCATCCGTCTTATGTCGATTCTCCTCAAACCAAAACATCACACGTTGATGACTCACCGTTGGTTCTAATCTTGCATGGTCCGCCATGAATAATTTGTCCCCTCTGAACTTGAATCTCCTAAAACCAAAGATAGGTCGTTCAATCTCGAAGAGACATCGCGTTATAAATATTTTGAGCAATCCCTGAACTTACAGGTTCTTTCAGCTGCATATATTGAAGCATAACTGCCGACAGGTGGATGAACTTGTGAACAGCAGCCAATGTATGAAATTGATTCACAACCAAAAAAACGTGTGCAGATAGCAATTGTTTTGAAACCCTCTTAAAGTCAGACTGTATGGATTAGGTGACTCTTTATCCCTCCCCACCTTGACGCAAGGACCCGGCACGCCGCGGAGCGGCAAATGCGTGAAGCGCGACAAGACACAGAGGGGGGTCGCATTGATTCATACCACCAGAGAGACGAAATCTGACCTTCTGACCAAAAACTGCCGAAATGGTCGTTCTATGCGGTTTGAAGGCGAGAAATTTCTCTATGTAGGCCTGCGGAAGGTTATTCAACGTTGTTCAGGTCGGTCGGTCTTTCAAAGCTATTGTGAAATATGATTTAGAGGCGAAAAAGAACCCAAAACGTTTGTCGTATACGTCATCAAATTGAGAACTATAATATTCATGAGCTCGCCGAAGGGCTTCCGAAGAATGCCGGAGAACGCTCGGAACCTGTCACTCTTTCCAACGCATAAGTCAGACGGCTCATTCATGCACATGTAATGCTTGCCTAGTAAGGTACATGTAGGTTACAATGGAGCTGATCGTTGTTTAAGAAATAACGAGGGCATGTCAAAAATCATTAAAATCGTTACCTACTTAGTTTCGCCCAATCTATTATTCCGACAGCTAGTAAACACGCTGGTGATTCAAACACAAAATTATTTTATTCGTACGCGAAGTCGTTGACGCATAACTAATGGTGCTTGTCGTATTCGCAGTTCATCTGGTAAATGGAAGGGGTGACGGGTGATTACATAATAAGCTGTCACCCCTTCTATTTGCCCAAACAACTGCAAAAATAGTCAACACGATTAGTTATGCATGGGTAAAAATCGCGTACGAAAAAAAGATTCTTACGTTTGAATCACCAGCGTGGTAAAGCTGTCGGCTGTGAGGAGAGGTCCACACTGCCCACTTCCAACGTGATCCCCAACCAACACCAATCCACCGCCCCCTGTTCATGGTCACTGGATGAAACTGGTCTCCTGTCCAACCAATAGCGCGGTAGCCACCTATTGTAAATCTGCTCTAGATCTTACGAATAACATTACTGTAATGCAATTTAGGTGTGCTGCGCCGCCTGTCCTGCCTCCTCTGCTGGCAGGGGGCGAGACAGGGATGGCCCAAGACTAAGTATTTTTCGTTTTTGTTGTCTTGTAAGCCGAAAACGGCTGGCCATTGTAATGGATGACACTTTAATAAATAAACAAATAATAGCCAGTGATAACACCGATGCTCGACTGATACTCAGTCGACAAAAATAGCCGCCATGCCTTCATCATTTGAGAAGTTCAACGTGGCCCTTTCCGTAGATTACCGGTAGTTTACAATCTCACCAGTAGAACTGAACAGTGAGTTACCGAGCACTGGCTGTCCGAACTTGATGAGCCGAAATAGGGGATGACTGATTGACAAAATCAGTGATGTACATGGACCTCAACATGTAGAGACACACTGCCTGCTACCTGTCTCTAAAATCTGCTTAAGGTACTGTCACACTGAAGTAGTTCTCAAAACGTCTTGCCACGTCCTAAAAAATTGTTAAACGGGCTAAAACGCGTAACGTTGGCAATAATGCCTCGAAGTTCTGGAGCACCCTTCCCATCCGAGCCCGTCCATGAAGTTCGTAAAAGGATTGGAAACAAGTTGCCACTGCGTCCACTCCGTTCGCACACAGTTTGAGCCCGTTCAGCAACATTTTCAACAACGTACTGAGAACTAGCTCAGTGTGATGGGGGCATTACCTGCATGATCTGTTCGTCTCGCAGTCCTCCACGTCATAAACCTCATGGTTATTTAGCGTATTTAACGTACGAAATTTTGAACTTTGTTCCCTGAGCATTTGGTCTGTTATCGATAGAAATCACATAGCATTTGTATTTTGAAGACAGTAGTGTCGACAAAGGTCTCATGCATTGTGATTTTTCAGAGTTTTGTCTCCCTTGGCATATTTTAGGGCACTTTCGAAGCGAATAGATATGATAGATGCCAACCCTTTTAAATATAACCTAAAAACAGAAAACGGCGCAGCCGGAGAAAAGTGGTATCCATATCTCAGTGTTTCCCCTCATTGTATGGGTTCCATTGTGAAACGAGAGTGACAGATACCTCAGTTCCCCGCGTGACAAACTTTGCTACGCGGTGGCGCTGCGATCGACCGACCCGTCGAGACGTCATTGAAGTCACTTAAACCGTTAACGTTGCGTCATGACAACTTGACCTGTACATTTTTCTACAGGAATTGATCAGACAAAAACGTTGCCTTTATCGCCATCCTATCAATTCCTTTGAAAGAAGAAAAGAGGGAGATGAAAGCAATTTTCTTCCGACAAAGGAAGTTTTACTGTCAGGCGACCAAAACGAATGGATTGTTTTCACCCGAGAAATAAATGGAAACAACGTCGTGACGTTGTTACGCAGGTACCTCATTAAAAAGTCATGGTGGATGATCTGGGTAACGTTACGTCTTGCGCTAACTACATGTGAACCTTATCTTCCAAATTTTTGGTCGAGGCCATACATTTGTTAATTTACCGTATCTACTCAATTATAATGACAGTTCATTAAATATTCGCAGATCAGCGGACCGCCTTTTTCACCATGTGACTGTGATAATCCTACTCCTGTGGTACATAATAAGCAATGATCGGGCATGAACTAATTCTGATTATGAATATAAGTAGGGTTACGTCAGTCACATGGCGAAAAAGGCGGTCCGCTGATCAGAATAGCTAATGAACTGTCGTTATAACTGAGTAGAGACAGTAAAGTACTGGCATCTTTATTCTCTGACAGAATATTCTCGTAGCGACCAGGGCCGATCGCACAGAAAGTCCGATATTGCTACCGGCGCCTATCGGCAGTTAAGCTAGGAATCCACCATTGATTTTCAAGCTGATGTTGCGTTGCGACTTGCTTTGCAACTCGATCGCCGTAGTGGACTCGCCAGACGTGATTTCCGCCACTTGCGAAGCTGTGGTCAATTTCAGTCGGCAATCAGTCGGCGACCGGTATCAATTCCATAAGTTGCAAAGTTTTGGTATCAATGGAAGATTACTGAAGTGGGTTAATGGTTACTTAACTGGCAGGCAGCAAAGGGTGTGTTTGAGTGGTGAATTCTCTACGGCAAGTGCTGTCACCTCGGGGGTTCCACAAGGATCCATTTTGGGGCCTCTGTTGTTTTTGCTTTATGTGAATGACCTGCCGGAGGTTGTGGATCGGCTGACTTGCATGTCGCTCTTTGCTGATGACTCGAAGATGTTTAGGCGGATCAATTCCTTGGCTGATTGTTTGGGCCTTCAAGATGATCTGGAGAGAGTTGCCGGTTGGTGTGGTAAGTGGGGGATGCGACTTAATGTTACGAAGTGCCAACTCTTAAGTGTCACTCGGAGGCTAAATCCGATAGAGTATCATTATAATATCTTCGGTCAAGTTTTGAGAAAGGTTGATGATGTAAGAGATTTAGGGGTTATACTGAGTAATGACTTGACCTTTTCCTCTCACATAAATAACGTAATTCAGAAAGCTAATCAGACATGGGCTATGATTAGGAGAGTGTTTGACAGAAACAGAAACCCAAGGCTAATGCGTCCGTTGTTTGAGTCGCTCGTTCGTTCTAAACTTGAATATAATTCTGTTGCCTGGGATCATACCACCAAAGAAAACATGGTTAAAATTGAAAGAGTACAGCGTAGGGCAACAAAGCACATTTTGGGCAATGATATGAATTATAAAGATAGACTTGTTGCATTAAACATGTTGCCGTTGTCTTATAGGAGAGAGATTTTGGACCTTACTTTCTTGCATAATTGTCTAATTGGCAGTATTGATATTGATGTGTTCAAGTATATAACTTTCAGAGAGAGAAGGGGCGATCAATTTGTAATAAGTAGTGCAAATACGGTATGTAGAACTGAAACATTTTGCCGGTCATATTTCAATCGTGTGATACCTATCTGGAATGCCCTTCCGGAGAGTGCACGTTGTGGGGTCGGACGTTTTGCTTTTAAGCGATCCGTCAGCGATTATTATCAAAATTTATTGAGTGGGCGTTTTGACCCCGACAACGTGTGCTCTTGGGTTGGTCGTTGCAGGTGCGCGGACTGTCGGCCATAATTGTTTTATTTATGTACTATGGTTTTACTTTTGCTCTCTTCTAGGGTGCCCTCATATGGGTCCTTTGACTCTTGGGACTACCCTTTTGGACACATCTTTATTGTCTTTTCGTTCCTCTGTCTATATTTTATTCTTGTATTTCTTATCTCTTATTGTGTTGTACTTGTCTTATTTTGTGTCCAATAAAGCTTTCAAATCAAAAATCAAATCAAATCAATTCCTTGCGATCGTATTCAATCGCAGGTAGCAGGCCGGTTGCAAAGCAAGTCGCAACGCAGAAAATCAGTACTTAGGTCTATCTGTGCGGTCTGCCCTGGCTGATGATCAAGGTCCCATGGCCACTACCATTTCTAAGACATCAGTGATGTAGGCTACGTACATTAGCTCAGCAAATTAGACCAATCACTGACAAGTGCATGTACGACGGTATGAAAATCCCCTGGGCCCTTATTCATGAACCCTTGCTAACTTAGTTGGTTGCTAGTGGTGTACATTGGCCTGTACAAACTGGGTGATTTAGTAAGTAACTAAGCCTTACAAGGTTTTGTGAATATGGGCCCTGGATTCGAAGTCCAGTTAAGTGTTGTTCAGCGAGGGATATTTGGGATATATGGTCCTCGAAAACCTGACCATTCGAATATAACCTTACAAGAGCAGACTGGTTTCATTGGGTATTAGTATTGGAAGCACTACCATCCCAACCATCCCAACCAACCAACCAGCAGTCGGAAAAGTAGGTATTACTAATGTTACCAATCAGGGGGTTGAGTTAGTATTACAGTGTTAATAGCCTTAGTT
The DNA here is from genome assembly GCA_002633025.1 of Notospermus geniculatus. Lineage (NCBI taxonomy): Eukaryota > Metazoa > Nemertea > Pilidiophora > Heteronemertea > Lineidae > Notospermus > Notospermus geniculatus. The sequence continues at coordinate 17,325 of NMRB01001609.1, read as the reverse complement.
CCACCTATCACAAATTGGTGATTGATTGATTGATTGATTACTTATTGCGCTTATTGATTACATGTATTCAGGGCTTGCGGCTCAAATTTCGCGGGTTTTTGGCTTTTAGCGCCTGCGCAATACGCAACACACTCAGCGCGCCATCTGTCGCCGGGTTGATAACTAGTAATTGCCGAGTTTATTGCGCTTACACCAATCTAAACGTCCGGGTGACACACGTGTCTGAATTAGCCCCGGCGAGCTCGGCGGGTCTAATAAACACGGTGTTATCAAACACGGGTCTATTGGACGTGGCAAAAATAAGTGTACGCGCAAGAAACCCGAGGTTTTGGTGGATTTTGGATAGGTGGAAAAGACGGGATAAAACTTATCACCTTAAAGTAGTTATTCACTCTTGAGCTCCTCTTAGACGCACACCCTCTCCTAGATTTATAATTATTACATTCCTTGTTGTCGAAAAACAAACATCCTTCATTCTCTCCAAAGTATGCGAAATATGAACACTTCCCTTTGCGGCGATCGCAGTAAACGGCGCAGTGAAGCAAGATGAAGACCTGACGTTGTAAGTCCGTGACGTCATCACGCCGTTCTCTGCACTTCGGCCTCCGAAGAAATCGTTGACCATGAATATTCAGTCCATCCGCCGACAACCCGGAAGCAAGGTGGAAATGTCTATGACATCCGATCAGGAAAATGAAAGTTTTCAGATTCATAAGTCGTTTTGTTTATGAGACTGCAGTTACAATTTGAAAGGGCCGAGGGCATTACTGGCCCTGTACAAGAAGTTACGTTAAAAATATATGGCGGTGTATCTTGAATTGGAATGACCCCCATCCCAACATGACCCGATTCCGGTAATTTCCTATTGCTATAATAAAATCATTTATAACAACAGCTAAATATGCTAAATAAGCCGAAATCAGGCCCTGCAGGGACAGGAGTGGTACAAAAAGAACAGTGCAAAAATAAAGAAGAATGCGTGACAAAGAAAGCGTATGTAGTGTGTCTCAGTAACACACTATTGACTGCGTGTATAGGTTTAGATCACAGTTCGGGTTATGGCAGGATCCCATCCACAAGAGTTGAGTGAGTGAGACTGGTTGCAGGGTCAACAGAATTGGATAACGTGAGAATTCTGTGAAGGATTGGAATGCGATACGGATAACTATTGGTTATGGAATAAGAATAGCTTTAGCCTCTGACAAAAAATTGCTGCATTTGATATAATTAGTCTGTTGACTTGTAAACTAAGGTAGATGAGGGCTCCCGTGAATCAATGTGAGACTGCGTTCATGCTGGTTAGATGAATTGAACGTGTCATAGACAAAAGAAGGAATGGATCGCAATTCATGAAACATGAAAGTGGAATAGGTAAGCATGCCCTGTTTCATTTGCGAGTCTTCCTGGTGGTATGGATGGCAAATAGAATGTGGGTATTTTTATAGAACTTAAATAATGAAAGCATCGGATTTCAATCACTAGAAGAATAAAAGTTTGTTCGCAGATCGATTTGGTAGAAGTCAATCAATACTGAGGTTTCGCAAACCTGACGAAACACGAAGTACGAAATTGGACTTTATTTCGATGACGTGAAGTACAGAAATAAATGGAAATAACGTTAGAAAAAGAAACTTCGGGCACATCGCTCGCAGCGCCACATCGTGACGTTAGTTCCGCAGGTTCCTCATTGTGAAGCAAATATCAACAAGGCCTATGGCAATGATACGAAAAATTACATATGTAGAGATGACTGCAACTTTGCCAGGGGATATATTCCAACCCAATTCCGGAGAGATAAGGCAAATTATTTGCAGTATCGAGAAACATTCAAACGTTTAGTCTACTAGTCACTCTTCATATCGTCATCGGGTTTCTTTCATTATTTTACGACATGTCGTAAAAAAGGACGGAAAAGAGCAATGGAATTGTTATCGTCGTTCCTCCTCATGTGTGCACGTCTGGTCAACGATGGTCTTCGGTTCGGTTCAATTTTAGATCAGCTTTGGGAATCCGAATTCGTGAAGCAGCTGGTTCGTGAAGTTTACACCTTGAATCCTCCTCGGTCATTCAGCTGCAATGACTTTGGTGGTTTCCTGTCGACGCCATCTTGTGTGAGCTTGGCTCTTAATAGTGCAACGAATTCACTTGCATGAGAAATACGACGATGTTACATTTTTCAAGTTCCTCAGAAGTACCCAAACTGCTGCTTCTAATCTTCGGAGTTTGGCCTCTGAACTTTCTGTTAGAGGACGAATTCGGTTTCCAAATGGTGGGGTTGACAAAAAGGACGAGGGTCTCTAGGAATTGCCTTGATATGTATTGTTAAATCCAATAGTCACGAAAATGGGTATTTACGAATTGACGCCAAGCAATACCAAGAATGGGACGGGTAGTTATTAAGTACGGAACGGAATCGTGGTTGCAAACGAAATGTAAAATACGGACTGACCCTGAAACTGGAACAAAGCTAATCTTCATTTTATTTCAAATGAACAGTTTCGTGCTGTTATGTCTGTTCGTTCTATCATGTTTGTAGTGAGCTCAAGTCTAAGGTCTTGCCAATATCTGTGTTGGTGTAGTGCTTTTGTGGTGGGTTCGATTCTATTTTGGGGTTCGGGTAGGCCAAGTACTGTTGATGATTGGTTCTGAACAGTTATTGGGTAGCCCCACGACACCTTGGTAGTGTAATTGGGATAAGGCAAGTCTTTAGTTGTGTGGGTTCGCTTCTTTTACCGGTCACTCTGGTGGGGTAGTGCTTTAGTGGTTGGTTCGATTCTATTCTGGCCGTGATGTTTATTGGGATCGGACAGGTCTTCCCTACCAGAGTGACCGCCAAGACCCAAGAATCAAATCAACCACTGAAGCAATACACCATCCCAATGGCAAAAAGAAATTCCATATTAACCCCAATATAGAATCGAACCCACGACAAAAGCACTTCCCCAACAAAGTAAACGGCACGACCCAAGAATCGAGCTTAATACCAACATGACAGAACGAACCCAACATCACAACACAGCGCTATTCCTAAGATTCGCTCTGTTCCGTTCCAGTTTCAGGGTCGGTCCGTCTTTTACATTCCGTTCGCAACCACGATTCCGTTCCGTTCCGTTCCGTACTTAATAACTACCCGAATGGGACTGTGCAGCTAACGAAGACAGGAGTAGAACCAAGCTCAAGGGTGACTCAAGTTTCTACCATGACTCTGGACGAATATCTCAGTCTCTTCTGGGAGTGGCGACTTCGGGTGCTCCTGTGGAAATGGATACCTCCGTTTCTATTAATATTTGGGACACTGTTTAATGTTTTAACAATCCTCGTCTTGGTGATACGAAAGTTTGGGAAAGCATCCACGAGGATTTTACTTATTACACTTGCTTCGGTAGATACCGCTGTACTTTAGACAGGACTCCTTCAAGGATGGGTCTTGTATTTGTTTGACATCGACCTTAGACTTCTGTCGAATATTTCCTGCAAAGTTCACCACTTTTTCACCTATTTCTTTCTGCAATTCGCCAGTTTGAATGTCGCGTATTTAACAATAGGAAGGTTGATGTCTGTATCTTTTCCTCTAAAGGCAAGAGCTATATGTACAAAGAGATGGACTTTCATTGGTCTGACAATTCTTTTTGTATTTCTGTTTGCCTTAAATTCGCCAATGATTTTTATCCTTCACCTAGTACGTGAATCACCTAGCGGTATTGAATTTCATCAACATGTTGATAAGTGCACATACATGGCAGAATATGTGTACTTCTTTGAGAAGGTATGGCTTTGGATTGACCTTCTGGTCTATTCGTTTTTGCCATTCTCTGTCCATTTCTTTCTGTAATTGCTGCATCCTGTACAAGGTCGTGAGGGGACAGGTGAAACGTAAAACACTCCAGAATCCTGGAGGGCGGTCAGACGGTCGATCATCTCAGGTGACCAGTATGACGTACAGTCATCAGCATTAGTTTGTATACACCTGTAATTTGGTTATATTTCAGCACCAAGAACACCAAATTCAACCGGGTTTGTTGCATGTGAAATTTAAATCCTTCTGGCAAATGTTCCCATTGATTTTAAAAATTTACTTTTATGATGACATTATGCAATTTACTTCTCAAAAAAAGGTAGAAAATCCAATTTTTTTATTCCCCATAAAATTCTTGATTTTCCTTCATTCCCTAGTGCATCTAACTGTTTTAAAATCATTGGTAAAAGTTTCATTCAAAAAATCGCCGTCGCTTTCAAGAAAAAATGACTTTTCCACAAAAAGCTTCTAGAGACACCTTCCATATCATTGACAATGTCCCTGTCAATATGACTCGGATACAATTTGGATGACAATAAAAGTGTCATGTGATATTCACATGTGTCAGAAGCACTAGGCCCCATTATCATGATTATGATGATGACACAATGAGGTTTACTCTGCCAAGAAATAAAACCCATATGACGTATTGGTGGTTAGGGATGGTTACCACATCGAT
>NMRB01001608.1:145725-162283 GCA_002633025.1 Notospermus geniculatus | reverse complement strand
GGGGGGGGGGGGGGGGGGGAGGACTGACGCATATTACGTCATCACTGCTTTTCTGTACTTACTTTCACCAAATACCGACTTAATTCAGGCCATGGGAATTTTCCTTTTTGCACGATGTCCGAAATAAAGTTAGGAATTAGTGTGTAATAGAAACCCATTAATAGTAAAAAAACCTTAAAAAATACAGTAGAACCTTGGTGAGTGGACCACACACGGGATGGAGCTAATGGTCCACATAGGGGAAGTGGTCCTGTTACCTCTGGATACCAAGGTGGTCCTGTTACTGAGCTCATGTTAATTGAAATTAATGATAAAATAATCGGGACTGGACTAAAGTGGCCCACTTAGGTGAGGTGGTCCCCTTACCAAGGTGGTCCCCAACCGAGGTTCAATAATAGATTCAATCGCTGAAAAGCCTTTAAATTGTGTCAATCATATGACTCTGTCCATATTGTTTATATCCACTGATATCATGTCCATTATAGAGGGGTTCTATATTCCTAGAATGATACATTTGGAACCTCCCTTAAATGGACACCTCTCTATTGAGGACATCAAAGGGCAGTCCCAAATTCTATTCATTTTGACCTCTGTAATAGACGATTCTCAAATTCGCAGATCTGCGCTCTTACGCCAAAATCTCAACCATAACCTCGATCTGAAACCAGCTGACCTGACGCAGTCCATTATTCAGCAATGGTCGACTCTGACGCAACGTCTTCGAAGTCCCTGTCGCGGGGTTGTCTGCATCACGTCATGAATTCAGTTTCAGATTGAGGTTATGGTTGAGATTTCGGCGGAAGTGCCCAGATCTTTGTCGTTTACGTCAATTTGAGAACGGTATATCAGGACGCCTCTCACATATCTCAGTGAAGGCCAGCAATGGTCAGGCCAAAAGTGTCTGCACTAGGGAGGTTCCACTGTATAAGAAGCATCACTGTTGTACTGGATGTATCAGAAAAATGCACATCTGAAATCTGGGCCTTAACTTTGGTGATGCTTTTGTAACCACAAACCACATTCCAAAGAGGTACTGTAGAACCTCCCAAAATGGACACCTAAGTGAAGAGGACACCTATTTTAAAAGGACAGCGAAGTTCAGTTCAAAGGTGTCCATATCTATTCATTTGGTCGCTATAATCTGGACACCTCTCAATTTAGGACAGCATCTGTCAGTCCAGAAGGTGTCCTTAATAGAGAGGTTCCACTCTATATTTTGAAGCACCCTGTATAATAACACCTGAAAGAATGTGAATTGCTGATGTAGTCAAATCAGGTCCATTGACATCATTCTCCATATCAGTGTACATGCTGCAATGCAGTGGAATCTCAATACACCAGTATTGGAGAATGAACCAAATTGAGGCAATAGTGTATTTTAATTAAGGGAACAATGGTGACCTGGCGGAGGTACTCAGACAGAGTCGTAATATCGCATACACCTGCTTGCATTGTTGACAATAAATAATTTGTCGCTGAATTCAAAATGAAAATATCCACAGAAGCCCGTGAGAGTTGAACACTTTTGCTAATACGTTATTGTGGTCATATCGGAACAAGAGAAAGGCTATTTTTCTCACCGTAATAACATTAAACAGAACCATACTTAGGGGATGTTTAATACAGTTTGAGTTCGAAACCAGGCTTTGCTTTGAGATATTCGGCTGCTAAAGAAGTTTAATTCATGTCAGGAACGTGGAGTAAGTACCCACTGTGCTTTGTTTGATAAATTTGGGAATAATACTTAATACTGGCATTCAAGCTTTCAGAAATATTTCTCCATTTTGACGCTATAATTTGCAATTTCCGTATGACTTTGTCATGGAATTCTTTGATGGAGTGATTACCTTTCTTTCAAAGGCAGGCCTTTAGATTCCCCTGAAGTCCAGACACCCTCTATTTTTTTACCTTATTTTGGGGACATTTTTCGTCGCGTATTCATCTCCATCTTGTAGCCATCAGTCACCAAGGAGACTGGGTTTTGTAGTTATGAGAGTCATAGAAATAAAGAAAACCCTATCCTTCATGTCTGAAAACTGCAGAAGAGCTATTTATTACACTCCTCAGAAATGCTAGGAGAGCTATTAACTCTTGGGGAAAACTTTAATGACAAAGCTTTTTGTCTTCATGGAGTTTTTGTCTTTTGGAGGGGCTGAATTTGGGGACATCAATTTTGGGGACATTCATTAGCAGGAATTTGGGCGACACCTTATAACGGTGTCGTTTTGGGGGAATCTAAAGGCCTGAAAGGCTTATCATCCATCCCTATGGATTAACCAGAGTGAAAGGACATCAGTTTTCTTCCGGATCAATAAGTCCGTATAGGCTTCATTCAACTTCCAGATCAAAAAGTCCGTATAGGCTTCATTCAACTTCCGGATCAAAAAGTCTGTAGGCTTCATTCAACTTATGGATCAGAAAGTCCGTATAGGCTTCATTCAACTTCGGATCAAAGTCCGTATGGGCTTCATTCAACTTCCGGACCAAAAAGTCTGTATACTGTAGGCTTCATTTCATTCAACTTACGGATCAATAGTCTGTACAGGCTTCATTCAACTTACGGATCAGAAAGTCTGTGTAGGCTTTGTGGTGAGGTCTCTGGACCCCTAATTTGCACCAAGGGTCGATATTGTAATCCGAGAAAAGCTTAATCTTTATCTTATCATGGTGGAATCTCCATGAGATCCCCGCTGTACCACAATATGATGATGTTGTTTGCGGAGACTGAGAGGCGGAATTATGTTTGAGGTGAAATGAAAAATCGGATAAGAATCCATGGAAACAGAATTAATGTCAGAAAAAATAGGAAATAGCAACTCAAGGCAGCAGCATTCTGCGTCTTCTGCGTGTTTTTTGAAGTGGTAACTGGGATTGCGAATTACCGCAAACAAAATGTAGTGTTATTGGCCTTTTGTCTTTGTGGTTCATTGTAGAATCTTCAAACATTGGTTAAGGGTACCTACAGCTTGAGTGATGTTGCATTAAGTGCAGTGATGTTGCATTATGATGTAATGTAGGAGGAAACCAGATGGTGCACTTTTGCAAGTGGTCACCCTCTCTGTTGCTCTAGAATAGTTTCGTCCAAGAATCAAGATCACCCTTTTGAGATGTATGAAAATGTGACATGTGTAAATGACATTACCACGTGTAAATGGGCGAATTTTACACCAAAATGTGTAAAAGTACACAAAAAATGGGTAAATTTTGCCCATTACCACGAGGTAATGTCAATTACACTTGTCGCATTTCGTAAGGGCACAGTTGCAAAGGTGTAAAAATATGTCATAACCTCATTTCTATATGGCATGTAAGGTATGTGTGGTCACATGTTTTGCCCCTTTGATGTGACATACTGTCTTTGTGGGATTGTCTGCCCTGGATTATGATTACATGACTAGGGAGATGAATCTCAACAGAAGACAGAATTAGCTTGGATTTTTGCTTGGCGGTGATCTGAAGATCTTCAGTGGTGACGAAGGATTTATTATCGATGACAGATTTGCTGTTCATGTATTTGATTCTAATAGTGGACATAACTTTTAAATTTGACCATAGAAACTCAAACTACATTAGATCACAGGAACTTAAGCCATGGGATAGTGTCGCTCCGCTTTCTGAATATTGGCCAGAGATGATTTGACTAAGATGGCCGAAAGAAAATCTATGCGAATCCAAATATTTCCAATCAAATTTCAAATTCTCCTCAGAAGATTTATGATCTGCGTATCATCCACACCATGGATAAAGTTCCCTACTGTGTTCTGTGATTCCTGAATTTACTAGTATAAACTTTTGACAACTATTGACTTTACAAATTCTGACAACGAATTCCACGGAAATTCGGATTATTCGACAAACTTCTGACAATGGAAATCATTGAAGAAGAGCTTGAACTTGACCTGGTATGTTTACACAAAATTCAGTTTCTTAAATTTCACAAGATAGCTGCGCTTCTATTACAGAAAAAGCCGGTATTTGTCCGGCTTATTCTGCTTCATTACAGGATGTCCGTGTAATAAGTCCGGTTCTCAGTCAGTCCGCATCTATTAAGCTCGGATCTAGCATAGCCGAGTATACTCCGAATCTAAATTAGATGATGCGGATCAACACCGGTGTTTTCTCTAGTGGAATGGCAATAAGTCCGGGTCTGTTTGTAGTATTATGTTCAGCTACAGGCATGACAGCTAGGAGGCTTAAGATTGCTGTGACAGTGCACATGCTCAAAAGTACCAGAACAATACGCAGTTCACTCCACGTATCACCATCTGTAGCCAAACTTACTGACCTCAAATCCAGTAGCGGAAGCGCAAGCCGTGAAATATCCGGTCTTATTTATATGCGGATTGACACCGTTACTATTAAGACCGGATATAAAAGCTGTAATGGAAGCGAAGCTTTTATCTGCTCTTTTCTTTTCTTTTCTTGAACCCATCAATAGGTTTTCTGTCACCGCATCCAACGTGCAATATTCCGGTTACAAACCCACAAGAAAGTTTTCCTGGCATGACGTAAAAGATTTGTTTGATAAAAAGTTTACAAATGCCGGTACCCAATACAAGTAGGTGATAGTGTTTGATTGATGCAGCCTAGGGATTGGTTACTTTCGAAGACCAGGGTCTTCTCTTTGTCGGGAAAGTCATTCCTCTGCTGTACCATGCAACGCGTGGAACAAAGTTGCCCTGTCTCTTTCCACCAATGGTTGGTGTACGGTAGGCCACTCTTGCAGTTTATGCGTCTGTCACACCTTGCCAGATAGAGTTAACGGATGTCCGACGGAGCAAAAGAAAATTATCCGGTGGTAAGAGTCGTCTCCGTTGCCGCTGGAGGCTCTCACGAATGAAAGAAAATAGAGGACCCCAGGGTGTATGTTGCTGTCTGTTCGGGACCCGTTACATGTACATGTACGGTAGTAATACCGTACTTATCCTGAAGTCATCAGTATAATTTCCAAAATTCGAGGTGGCCACTGCTTCCAATACAATATGTAACACGCAAACACTTCTTGGAAATACCAGATCTGCTGACTCCTACACGTTGGGGCATACCGTCTTAAATCCACAAAACATGGTTTCATTGATCCCCAACTTCAAAAATACAGGGAAGGGTCTAAGAGAGGGACTTAAGATCCTCTGGGGGTGCCATCAATATAAATTGGGACCTCTTGCCAGTATAAGCTTGCAATTTGTTCAGGCACTACTGGAGAAAATTATAATGTAAGATTATATTAATATGTTGAAGAATGCCGGCCAATCTTACATTTAAGCTCATACACGTGCTGAAAGAATGGTCTGTAAATTGGCCAGATCTTGAGATATTTTGGGTGCCTTTCTCTTAACAGAGTCCAGCAGACGGCATCTTCTGTCCAAGTTTTCTCACATCCTGTGGTACTGATTGAAAAATATTTGAAGAAAGGTTGTTCCTGTGAACCATCTGAAGAATGTTTCTTCAATTTTTTTCCAATTCATTCCCAAGGCTTCTTGAAAATTTCAACAAAAGATACTGTCTGCTCAAACCTGGGGGGCAGATGAGTTAACAGTTCCTGAAGGCAAACATCTTTCTTCCATGATTTCACAGAGCTGATATCTCGTCCATGTACCACCCTTCCCCTGGTGGCCACGTGCCTAACGATGCTCCCCATCATCTGCTACAGCAGCCTGCCCAGCCTCCGAGAAGGAATCAACAGTACCTGGTTGCTTCCGCACAGTGAGATGCTGCGTGGAACTTGCCTTCCATTTCCTTGATTGCTAACTAACAATCAGATTGCTGTATACTAGATATGATGACATTCGATGCTTTGATTGTGGTGGATTTTTTTCCGGTGAAAAAATGTCGAGTTGACTCCAGATTACATTAGTAGATTCCGTACGGCATCTGTCAATCTTAAGGCATCTGTCGTTGTTGAAAACGAGTGGAGGATATTCGCTGTCTGAGGAACAGTTGCGATTCTCAGCTGATTTGCCGTGTCGATTGCGAAACGTCTGTCTGAGTGCACTTACTGGTGACTGATGGTCATTGTCGCTGTTTATCCATAAAAGGACACACGATGTCGAGCTGTTGGCGATAGGTAAGATCATTGAATATTTTGCCATGTAATTCTTTGAACCAATCATTGGGAGTTGTTGACATCGAAAATACTATTGGAATTTCTAATTTTGTTGTTGATAGCAATGATTGTGTTGTTGTTCACAAAAAGTTCATGCTTTTTGATTGAAATATTGTTATTGTTCATGCATTAACTGACTGAATCCATGATTGTGTTATTGCTCAATCCAGCAGTGTTTTCAATCTATCATTGGTAAAGTCCCTGTTGCATATTCACTTCGGGGCCCGTACGGCGAGTAAAAACAGACAGATTGCCCCTGAGCCCCGGGGAATGAAAACCATAGAAATGAAAATGATCATGAAAATGAAAATCGTAATGGACCTGTACTGTCTCTAAAATCCACGGCAAGCCACTGGGTGGGGAATATCGTACGGGGCCCGGTGGATTTGTGACCTAGGCTTTATGATGGAATCTCGTTATCGCATTCTGGTGTTCTAAAGTAGCAAAGTCATCACTCCTTTCAAAATACTTTCATTGAATGTTCCACCCAAAGAAAAATGTGTCATATTCCCATCTGCCCATGACGACACACTCACTCACAAGACAGGAAGTTGCAGTTGATCATTTCTAATTACAATGTCAACATATGATCTAGGCCTAATCACTGAAATTATTAGGCCTATATGAGATTCTTCTTATTGTCTTCATATCAATACGTACACAACGTGGATTACCGATATTTCTTAAATGAAAGGATTGAACGCTTGGCAGATGTATTTTATAAGGTTAACGGGGAGATGCCCGCATAAGGTAAGCTGTCAGAGCCTACTAATGAAATTTTGTGACTGCTTTACAAACAGAAGGATTACTTTTACAGGGCCGTATTTGAAGGGGCGAGGGGGGCAGTTGCCCCCCGGAGCCAACCAAAAAACGTGATTTTCATGCAGATTTTGGGCAAAAAACGGCAAAAAGAGGTCTTGTGCCCNACCCCCCCCCCCCCCCCGGACCAAAAAGGTTAAATAATACGGTCCTGTTATAGGTCATTCCTTCTCTGCTGGAAATATTTTCTTTTTCATATGTATTGATTTTCTGGCCCCCAGTGGTTGTCCTTCAAAGTCAAACCGACTTGTGATTCGGCAAGCTACCTGTTTCACACCTGTGAACCAACTGCTTTGAACATGATTCTCTCTGCTAAAGGTGCAAATTGTTATGGACAAGTTCCATGCATTTCTAAACCTGTGAAAAATATTCTTGTGTTTTGTGTGAAGTACCAGTACGCCGGGTCGGTACAGGCATGAGCTTATCATTCGGAGAAACAGTAGGCCTACCAATGATAAGACATATCACCAGACTGTGTTGTAGATAAGCTTGTGCCGATGAATGCAGAACATTTTGAGGGATATCGTTGGAGGTGAAAGCAGCAATGCTAGAAATGCTGGTTGAATCCCCAGTCATGTCAGTATGATGTTGGCCCAACACAATTTGGCATTATTGCAGGCTTCTGTTAACATGGTTAAATGGGCATTATATAATAATATATAATAATAATAATAATGCCGTTCTTATATAGCACATTTCCAGTTGAACTACTCAATGCGCTTTACACTATTATTACTCTATAGGTCTGTTCATTCCAATTTCAATTCTCCACTCCCTGGGGGGTACTACAGTCCCGGCAGCTGTTTTCAGTGCTCTTGGACTAATATTCACATAGACCATCACTACCAGCCAGGTACCCCTTTTACACCTGGGGGGTGAAGCAAGTGAGGCAAAGTGACTTGCTCAAGGTCACAAGCGAGTGTTTTTTTTTCTTGGTCAGGACTGGGACCCTCTGATCAGGAGACCACGCCGCTTCCGCATTGTGGAAATGTCAAAACCTGTCACTGCTGAGGCTCTAAAGCCTAGCGTACATCGCACATGCGACTGGAGACAACTAGTCGCCACTGAGCTACCTGGCGACTGGGAGGATCCAGCTGAAACTGGAGGCGACTGACCAGTGGCCAGAAACGGTCGATGTACGCACCCTTGCGACTCACTGGAACTGAGATTTTCCCAGTCACTGCGAGTTGCACATGTTCACCTTTCTAGCGACTAGTTGTACCCGGTTTCTTTCAGTCGTTGCGATGTACGCGGGCTTGCGACTGATCAGTGCCAGTTTTCTGAACAAAACCTAGTCTCGTCGAGTCTCAACGCCCCGGATGTTACCTGAGACCTGAGTTGCTGCCAGTCGCAAGTGCGATGTACGCGGTCAGGACATGACGACTGATTGGATCCTCCTACATGTAGTTTTACTGAGTTGCTGAATTTGCAATGTGCACGCAGAGCGTACATCACGAACGACTGATCAGATCAGTTACTTCCAGTCGCAAGTGCGATGTACGCCTGGCTTAACTTCGATACCCATTGGACTCATTCTTCAATGAATTACCGGTACCTTGAAGTTTCCTGCTCATGTAGGCCTACCAGGAAGAATAACAATATAGCATTTATCACAAAAAAACTATTTGAACTCAGTTAAAACATCCTTATTATAATCATTTGATCGTCATGAAACCCCTTTTTAAGGACGCCTCTCTCCGACATATCCGACAGGTCGTCTAATCATGGTATATCACCAGGCAGTTGATTCTTGCCTGAAAAAACTGCTGCCTAACTGCCATCGTGCACTGAATGTATGCGTAAACCCATCAAGATAAAAACACAAATGGCATTCCAACATTTCACGGCGCGCACAACAAAATTATTGACGTCTTGTTGGGAATACCAAACTTGTCGGTAAGCAAGCAATACGTATTCACGAAGCAATTCACGAAGCAATTGCTGGGTTACGAATTCCAGTCAGGGTGACAGGAGTGGTGAACTTGAAACTCCCAGCACGGCGGAATATTATCCAACAGGTAGGAGTCGTCAGTTTTTGTGATGGATTTTTACAATTCGTCTGCATCTTTTGTTTCCTGGAATTACTCCGTTCAGATGAAGTTGGATTTATATTCTTGGAAGTTGTAAGCCTGCTTTATTGTTTTAGCGTCTTTTCCACAAAATTGACATTTTTGGCCAAATTCTTCATCTCGGTGAGCTGAAATAGACAAATTTCTTTATTGTTTCTCTGAAGACTCTCATTAGGCTCTTCCATGCTTTCTGTTCAGTTCTGAAATCACCCACTATGTGTTAACCCTTCAGGTGCTTAGAATACTTTAAGTGAGAGGTGTCCATTCATAGGCCTACTAGAGAGGTTGATTTTAGGCAAACTGGGTTTAGGTGACACTAATATTTCAACCAACATAATCTAGTTGCTGCAAGAATCTGACGGTACCTTCTCTAGTCACACTGTTAAGGAAGAGAGTAATGCAGGCGCAGATCCGGGGGGCGCACCTGGCGCACGCCCCCCTTTCAGCCAAAAAATCTGTAAAATTGACTGTGAAATTCTGAAATTTGGAGCAAATCATTGCAATTCACCGCAGATTTCAATGTTTCTACCCCTCTTTTCCGAAAACGTGGATCTGCCCCCGTAATGCAACCTGTAGGAATGGGGAACGCCCAAGCTGGATCGCTCCATGTCACAGATGCACACGATCCAATCTGAGATCATAGCATGAGATCGCTTGACCTTCCACGTCGACTGCTCAGGCCTCCTACTCGAGTCTCGAGCCTGGCGCTCGTCCATTTTACTGGATTTATCCGCTATTTCTAGTTAAGCCGTATTTTTGCGTAATTTCACTTGAGAAGTGATAAGAAACTGACGCTGGAAGTGATCGACAAGATGAATACAAACCGATCGGAAAAAAGCAGATAAAATCATCGTCGATATCTGAACTCGGAGTGAAAAGAGACCAGGGTGACATTTGAATGTTGAAGTCATCGATCCGTAACTCGGCACAAAATCTTTTGAGTAGGCTTATAAAGTTGCTGTTATTAAACGTCTCCTGTTATCCCGCGCTTGTCTATCCGTTACAACTTTTATACGTCTCTTATTACTTGCTATCGATGATCTTTTCCTTTTGAGGATCGNGAGCTGAACACGCCAGTGAAAAGCTGATTACGGGTGCTATTCTGATCGCGCCGGTGGTCATTCCATGAATCGTGCCAGTAATTTTATTTCACGGGCGTTTACGGGCGCCGACGCGATCGCGCCCGTTTCCTGACTGACACTGTGACCGGGGATCGAACCTGCTGCCTCTCTGCCACAAGCCCGACTCCCTGCGCTGCACTCCTTTAACTTGAAGAATCTGATGTTCTTTTATTGTTGATCATCTTCTGATAAGATAAAACCATGACAACCGATAATGATGCGGGGAATCAAGTTGGAAGCGGAGAATTTCTCATTCATGTCTCATCTCGTTTCATCTGCGTCGCAGTTAAATTCGATTTCAATCAAAAATTTCTTATTTTCATTTTGCTGATTTATTTTACAATTGTCAATTTCATTAGCCGCTCAACATTATTAAGAAATTTTTTGTGATATCTTTACAAAATCCTTCCAAAGAGTCCATAGCAGATGCAGGCCGTGCTAGTGCTTTAACGATGAATCAGAATTCTAGCGTGTGGATTTCATTTTCTGTTGTCAATTTCCTCAGCACTAGATTAGTGCTTTAAGGCAAAACGTTTTTATTCCTTGTTTCGTGAACTCGCCAAATTGGGAAACCACAAATTAGGACAAAAATTTTAATTTTACAATTTCTCACGCCCGCCGAATTCCTTTAACCCAAAAACTGAAAAAAGAAATATTTTTTCTTTATTTTTATTCCGAACACCGCCCACTACATCGGGGCTCGAAAGTGCCTTTTCGCAAAAGGTGCCTAACCGACATACCATAATCTCACGCAATAATGCCAACCCTCGCTTGTAGTTTTGTGCGTTATGCATTGAGTACCTTGCTCAAGACTGGCGAACATTGCAAATGTGCATTTGTCTCCCAGAAACAACAAGTCTTTAACCAATGTCGAGGGATGTGTTACCATCGACGTACGCCTCTTAAACTTCACTCTAGCAAATTGCAATCCACCAAATATCGTGGTCACATTTAAATAAAAATTATTTTTGTTCCGCCGATGAAGCATCGCCATTGAAATTGTTGAAAAATGTGAAAAGCTACTGTAAAGCAGGAAAATTTCGCGTGCAGGAAATTTTCGCGAATTTCACAGGAGTATGAGTCGCGAGAATTTCCTGTCGCGAATATGAGTACACGCAAGTGATTAATACGGTCCGTGAAAAAAAAACTGAAAAAAATGGCAGAGACTCGCGAATATGTCTATAATTCTTGATTCGCGAAAATTTCCAGCCACAAAATTATCTTGCTTTACAGTATCAAAAATAAAATTTATTTTTAATTTTTGTCTGCCCTCCTTATATATTTCTCCTCAAAAAACTCGACAAACGAGGAATAAAAAAAATCTGGCCTAACCATGATCTGAGGAGCTAATTACTGCATCATTCGACAACATTGGTGACAATCTTCGTGCTCGGTTCTCATTATAACCACCAGCTACGTGCGATAATTTCATTCAGGAAATTTAACCGCATTCCGGAACAAAATCAATGGAAGTCTCATGGAAATGCATTGCTTTGAGAGGTGTAATAGAAAAGTCGAGCAAGTAATGATCCATGCTATGTATTCATGTGTTGTATTCGTTGTGGTTTACCTTATTGATCTAAACCACTTATAACCCTCTCACCCATGTTTTTGGGTGCGAGTTGGACGCGATACTGGGACGAAACGCTGACAATATGAAAAAACCTATATTAATGCACGGTTAGCTCACTGCCTTGGTGCATTTGTCAAAAATGAAATGTGAAAGAAGCTCGACATACATCTGAAACCCATCACGTACATGTAGGTATTCATTGGAAAGCTCTCAGTGAGCACTTTCAAATGAGTACCTGTGTGACTGAAAATGAATCAGTGTAATTGACTCTTCTATCATTCAACCCTTGTGAATGGCGGTTTCTTCACAAGTAGAGATTGCCCATGCATAGGCCTAAGGCTGCTTTTCCACAAGGCGTGTGTGGACATGGAGGCAGTGGCAGGCGAAGGTGCGGGTGCGGGCATTGTGTTTCCACGAAATGGGTATGCGGGAGTTGGTCTTCGGGGCCCGTATGCATAAAGGTGGAATAAGCTTATTCCAGGTATAGCTTCACGTTATAACGTTAGGTTATACCTGGAATAAGCTTATTCCACCTTTATGCATACGGCCCCGGGGGAATTGAAAGGAAATGATGACGAAATACCGCACGGGCAGCAAGCGGGCGTGGGAAAAATCGCTATACGACCGATTAAAAGAATGCATCTATATCCATCCACATGCTCCGCAGCCGCACCCGCGTCATGGAAACAGCTAAAGGGAAATACGTTGGATCGATTTTTTTCCACCCACTCCCGCTCCCACTCCCGCCTCTGCGCCCACACATGCCCCGTGGAAAAGCAGCTTAAAAGATGTATTCCTAATCTGAGCTATATTACATCTTATTGGAACACCCTGTGTAAGAAAGATAGCCGCTGGTATTTGAAATCAACATTGCAACTGTATTACTGTTGGTCTAAGCTGTCTATGTCATAACAGCTGTATCTGTTCTTTTAAGCCCTACAGTCAGGTCTAAATTAGTTGTTGTTCCTTGGAGCATTAACACAGCAGTTTTGAGTTCCTTCTCAGCAGCGAGGAAGCTAGGTTGTGTCCTTGGTTCGCTCACACATTGACAGTGAATTCTGGTCCTTGTCAACTTCGTCTTTGGCCCCTGGCTCTTTCATATGCTGTCAGAGCTTCTCTGCTATGGTTGGTATGGATACCAAGACTTCAGCCCCTCTATTTCGAACGAACTGGCCTTATGATAAAATGACAACTGGACACCACTGCATGTAGGTGTGGGATCCAGAGGGGGAGTTGGGGTGGGTTGTGACCCCCTGCTCACCACCACCAAATTTTGTTTTCAATAATTTGCGACAATAAGCAAAAAACGCAAGAATAAAGCTTCTGTTTTAATACACAGATGCCAGGAAATCGTGTCTACGGCCTTCTAGATTTCAAAATTTTCCAGACCCCTCCGTCGGAGCAGGCATCTTCGGCGCCCACCTGCAACGACCACCCTCGGGGGCCCTGACCCTCCTCTGCCAAAAACCCTGGATCCGCACCTGCATGGATGTGTTTGGCATGTTTCGCTGTCATTTGCATCTCAAGTTCACAAGGCCAAGTTCTGAAAGCAAAGGGAAAGCGGTTTTATGAACGAAAAATCCTGCCTCTACTCTCCAAATCCCTTCTTCATCTCTTAATGATTTCCAATATCTAAACCATCCATCCATAATTACTTCATCATATTGCAATCACCATTATATCAAAGCCACCGATCACCGTACCCCCCATGGTTTGTTTTGAGATGGCCATCAGATGATTGGAGCTGATGACATCTCTAGTATAGATCAATCACTGAGAGTTTACGTTGATGAGGGTTTATTCACCTGTAGTTAGGGATGAGAGCATCATCAATCAGGTCTTGTCTTGTTAGATGAAACGGATGTCTTCTTCAGCATCGGTTATTAAAGGGATACGCGGGCGCTACAGAAACATTAGGATGTCCTCTTTAAGCCAGGCGTACATCGCACTTGCAACTGGAAGCAACTGATCTGATCAGTCACTGGGGATGTACGCGCTGTGCGCACATCGCAAATTCAGCAACTCAGTACAACTAGGAGGATCTAATCAGTCGCGATCCTGACCGCGTACATTGCACTTGCGACTGGCAGCAACTCGGGTAACATCCAGGGCGTTGGGACTCGATGAGACTTGCTTTTGTTCAGAAAACTGGCACTGATCTGTCACAAGCCCGCGTACATCGCAGCGACTGAACGAAACTGGGTACAACTGGTCGCTAGAAAGTTGAACATGTGCAACTCGCGGCGACTGGCAAAATCTCAGTTCCAGCGAGTCGCAAGGGTGCGTATACATCGACCATTTCTGGCGACTGATCAGTCGCCTCCAGTTCCAGCTACATCTGTGACTACGAGTATGCTCGTAGCTGGCAATGGGGAGGACATCTGTGACTACGAGTATGCTCGTAGCTGCAGTCAACGTGTTAATCCAGCCCTGGCTGATTTGTATGGATTGGACTCTTTATGGACATCTGATTGCAGTCATTACTATTCCCATCAGTGGCAAGTGTTGATAGCCTTTCCAGGAAATTTTCATCTGTTGTTGAGACCTCTGCTCACGCTCACCACCTAACAACCACAAGTTTGAGTTTTTGCCTCACAACACGAGAGTATCTGATGGAGACGGGCGTTGATGGTTTCCCATTGATTTCCTGTGCTGCCCGGGGTTCTTGCAGTCGGTCACCTGCCTCGGAGTCCAGGGTCGCGGGTTATGGTATCAACTTGGAAAGAGATGGTCAGTCAATGGTCAGTCAATCTCGCTGGCTGTGCTTTCACGTTTTGATTAATTCTTCAGGGTTGACATGGGCTGCACTTCAGAGTGTACCTGTAGCCCCTGTTTTGAGCCAGAAAAGCTGACAATGTTTGTGGCTTGTCTTTGAGGCCATGCTTCTTAAAGCCCGACTGTATGTACTAGGTAGACTCTTTCTCCCACCTCACCTTGATAAGACTGGTCTCCTGTCCAACCTATATATAGCCAGTGGTAACATCGAGGCTGGACTGATACTATGTCAAAACAAAAATGGCCACCATACCTTCATCACTTGAGAAGTTCAACGAGCTGTTATAGCGTGACTAACCCTTCATCGTGTAAGGTAACATGCTTCAGTTCATTCTTTTATGTGTAGCAACACTCTCAATGCCTAATTGGTAACTTAGATCATTCAAATAGATAGATTTGAAGAGTCTTATTGAGCATGCATATACGACGTTGCCTAAAGGTCAAAGGTTACGTCGGCCATCGCGAGATGCAAAACCGAACGCATACTGTTGGGCTTTAAATTCCTGAAACATGAAGGTAGGAACATTGTTTGACTGATAAAAGCAGTATTCTATTAGCCCTGCCATGTGTTAAGCCACTCTCACATGTGCGACAGTTGGCCTGCGTTTAATTGCGATAGACAATTGCAGGTGCTGTCGCAAATTAACGCAAACTATCGCAGACCTTGCGATAATATTGCAAGCAATCGCGTATAATCATGAAATTTTGGAAATGTTCAAAAAATTTAACCTTGTCGCAACTTATCGCAAAGTAACCGCAGATTGTCGCAACATATTGCACAATGTCGCAAGAAATCGTTTATAACCGCAAATTATCGGTGTCGACTGAAGAGGCTGCAGACAGAAAACCCGTATTGTCGCAAGATTGTCGCAGCTATAATCGCAGATTGTCGCAAACAACTGCAAGTGAACGCCAAAAAACGCTGATTATCGTTAAGTTTCTGCAACACGTCTGCGACAAATCTGCGAAAATTTCTGCGATTGTTTGCGTAACGTAGAAAAATACAATCGCAGGCAATTTGTCGCACATGTGAGAGCAGCTTTACATGTAGTTGTAAAATCACCTAGGGTACTCTACAGTAATCTCATCCCATGGTACTGTACATTTATGTCATCCCTTTGTGATGAAAACTTTTTTTCCTGATCGTGAGGGTGTGCCGAGGCTTAGTCACCTACGGTACTCTACAGTAATCTCATCCCATGGTACTGTACATTTATGTCATCCCTTTGTGATGAAAACTTTTTTTCCTGATTGTGAGGGTGTGCCGAGGCTTAGTCTGGAACCGGATGAAACTGGTAGTTATAAACCCCATACTCCACCATGTCTTCTCTTCCAATATCTTCTTAAATTACCTGTTATTTTATTGATGTTCCCTAGAAAACAGCAGCTGCATCCTTATACACCTCCGGCTGGTTTTCCTCTCGTTGTTTTCTTGGATGCTGGACAATTCCTCTGAACTGCTGAGGGCAAAAATATCGCGAATTCCTTCACAGTATGTGACATTAAAGCCAAGTGCATATCAGCCTTGTGACTGAATGCAACAGTCGCTGTCGATATACGCGGTCTGCGCACATCCGTTACGACAGGTCATTGCGGCAACAAGTCGCACAATCCAGTCTTTAATCTGGAGTGTGCACATCGGACAGGCAATGGTACTGAATGCTACACGGAAATTGTTGATGTCTTCCGATCGGACCACTCGGGAGTCATTTTGTGGGTCACATGATTCCATCACGTGACCAGGTGTGCTCCACAAACGAGGAAATTCATTGCCAGCGCGCGTACATCGGAAGCGACTGAAGATGACTGGAAGCAACCGTTGGCAATGAGTAGAATATGAACAACTGGCTGGAACTAGCGTCAATGGTCGGCAATTAGCGTTGCCGGTGCGCGTACATCGGCCTGTTGGAGCATCTGATCAGTTGCTGCTGGTTCCAGGTAGTCGCAACCGTTTCCGGAAACACCATTGCCGGTAGTTGCTTCCAATCGCAAAGCCAATGTACGCTAGGCTTAAGGCCTTGTTTCGTAGCGGCATGGTTTTTTTTCCAGTTCCCCATCTATCATGTTACAGGATTTTTACATCCTCCCCCCCCCTCCT
>NMRB01001608.1:122382-141648 GCA_002633025.1 Notospermus geniculatus | reverse complement strand
AAGCTCGTTTTTCTTTACAACCCTTTAACCTGTCAACTTGTCGTTCACTTTTCACCACATTCTAAACTTTCCGTGGCTAAACTTTAGGATTCTTGATTAACCCGTAACTGTGTAATTAATTTTTGTTAACATTTTTCTTAGAAAAACACTTGCCAAAAGAAAAGCATTGACACATAAGGTTCCAGACGTAATATAATGTCCTACGCACTGTGAAGCGCCATTTCCTTGCAAATTACGCCTTACGCAAGCTGAGATCCTCAGATGTTTTCGGGGGTTCCCCGGATTTCGTAATGACGTAATAGTACGCCGTACCCAGTTAACAGGTTAAAAGTGAATGGGTTTGGGTTAGGATTAATTTCTATGGTTCTATTGTTTTGTATGCCGTAGTCATCACCCATTGTCTAAACTCTGTCCCTTTCCATCAATCAATTGGTGAGCCGTGAATCAGAAGTTCCACTTCAGCAACTACCTGCTTCTTCTTGAATCAAGGGTTCCCTGAACCTCCTAAGCCCTACTCAGCTAGACACTATGGAGTAATGACTTTTCTGACCTGTCTGAAAAGAGCTAAACACACATTCGCTGATCATCGCACTTGACTCTCACCACGTTCTGCTGTGAGAATCTATAATCATTCCACCCACTGTTCAGCCGTACAAATCTCCGATGGAGAAATCAATCAAAAGAAACGTAAAACCTTTTGATTCAAATATTTACTCTGATCAGAAAACATACTCAAGCGAGGTGTTAACCAACCAACAATGTGTAAATAAAACCCGATTTCTTAAGTCGCGTGGCAGGAGGGTTGGCGGTGTTAGTTTCTATGAATCGGCAAGCACCTAGCGAACGTACAGAAAGAAGATGTTTAGCCACCTTGTACATTCTTTATGAGCAAGCTAATGCTACCAAGTGGATTCTTGTCCCAATGCCAGAGGAACAACACAGCGGTCTGTCTGACGGGTTGGCGGTGGTCGCTATAGTTAGCAAAGCAGTTTTGCCAATCTGCACGAAAATGTTCTTTTTATGTCTTAGTCAGAACCGTGCATCAAATACATCATTAAACGCCTCCGCACTCTTGTGTGGACAGCGGTGCAACTTTCGGATATCCGCTTTGTACGGAGGCAGCTTGACAAGAACAAAGGATTTACTGCCGAACACGGTGAAACGCAAAAGTGTGTGGAGGCCTAAAGCGGGGTTCATTGGCACACGGATTTCGTCTGATTCAGCGTCCGTAAAAAATCGAACGAATTGACTTTAGCATTGTCGTATCCGGAAAACTAGGAGCAAACGGATTGAAAATGGACTGAATCCGTGCACCAGTGAACCCCGCTTTAATAGCTCAGTAGATGACAGACATGACAGACGTAATACTGTTGTTAGACCATGTCTTTCCACCCTCCCCTCCCCCCCACCACCACCTAATCACCTGTCTTGAGATGTAAATCGCGGCATCTTAAACGATTCAGTGTTAATGCATCGCGAGAATGACGCTACCATCTTGTCACATGGTGTGATTAAAATCCCTGCCGTTGTCACAATCATCTTCTCTTAAAAACTGATGTCGATGCTGCTGCAGGTGACAGGTATGAGTTTTTATGGCCGGATCAGCGGGAATCATAATGATAGTGAAAGATGTGGCATCCTCTTGATAATGTTATTAAAGGTACAGCATCCTCGGTGTCGTTAAAGGCGCATCTTGCCCTGACAAGCTTTCTTATCACTCCTACCATAAAGGAATCAACTATAAAGGTTCAACTGACAAATTTAGCATTTTATAAATGTGGACAATATCCCTTTAAAACCCAACAGATTTGCATTCTGACGTTTCCATGTGATAGGCAAGACCCTTCTGCACATTCACTGCAAATTGTGTTGAATTCCAACTAGTTGATCTTATGATACAAAAGGTCTGAATTAATGAGAACCCCACGAACGATGTGTGTTCAGGGTCATCGGTGTACATTTGAATAGGCTGACGTACATTTGTACATGGAACACTAATTGTGCTGAAAATAGCTCAGTTATCGTCAGAAATGGAATTCAAAGCATAATGTTGCCTGGTTCATGTACCTCTTCACCACAAAAAAAGTTGAAGCTCGTGCCTATTACGTAAAGCCAAAATTCAGGCAGTGAGAGACATCTGGTGACAACACAGGAAGTGTATCCCTCAGTAAGCTCATCGTTCGCAGTTAAACCTTTATGGTTGATTCTTTTATGCTCCTACTCTCGCTCAATCCATGGGGAGCGTAGCTCGAAGGGCAAAGTGACCGTCGGCCTTGATATATCCAGATGTAAAGGCATAATTCGGTTTCCACCGCTTAGTATTTTATCCGGTGAGGAACCAAAGGGTGCAGATCACATCATATTCCTGGAGTGATGGTTGCCATGAAGTGCAATTCAACAGAGTTTATAAGGCATATACAGTACGTTGCACAATTGACCTTCCTTTATCCGCGTACATCGCGCGAAAAGTACGCTTCAGTTCACTGCATATGGTACGGGCACATCACGCGTCTCTTCTGCGTCACGTCCGCGCACCACGGGGAATGACGTTACATCTTCATTACGTGCCTTCCATGGCGGTGTGTGACATCTGCGGAAGATACGAGGATGGTACACGCATGACGCTGCATGTGGTACGCGGATGGTGCGCAGCGCAGAAGGGAGGTCAATTGTGCAACGTACTGTACGCCTTCTCAGAGACTTTGGTCCAGTCAAACTGATGGAGGCCAGTTGAAACGCACAGTGTCCATCTTAGGAGAACAGGGGCTCTAATGTCCCCATTGTGCTCTGATAATCTAGTGGATAAATTCATCCACAGTGTCCATTTAATGCCCCAGCCTGCTGACTGCATGATGTCAGCAAAGAAGAACCAAGAATCGATGAAATTTGCATTGCGATGTTTGAAAAACCAAGTCAAACCATGACAAGACGCTGCATATTCTTAGGGGCCGTCTCAAAATTGTTTTGATGCCAAAAAAGACGAAGTGACTTCGTCTGGGGGAGGGGGGTTCTCGATTTGAGGAAGCCCACTTCATCTTTTTTGAAAAAATTGACATCACTCTTTCTTACAGGAGAATGACTTTTTATGTGCAGTCTTCAGAAAGGAACAAGGTTCTGGCTACATGGGCCTACTATGGACTGTGTGAGTCATGCCTACTGTCCCTACATGGATGAAGCCAATGTCAAGTGCCAACTTTTCAAGGGGGGAGGGAGTCAGGGAAAAGATGAAGTCACTTTGTCTTTTTTGGCATCAATGTAATTTTGAGACGGCCCCTTACCATAATCCCACCAGGACTACAGAACCAGCCTGCTTGAATTTGCGTCAGTTTTACCACATGGCATTCTTCGTACATGGAGAAAGAATATAGCATCTGTTACAAGGAGATATTGGACCGCTGAGATATGTTTGATAAGAACGGAATGTCTTATCTATTGGAGAGTGTCTGCTTCATTTGTCTCCCCTTTTGAGCAGGCCGCACGGTCAGTGACACTGTTATTTCATCACAAATGTACCGGTAGTCTCACGCAGCCAGACCCACGGTCTACCAAATGAAGGTCTGGCTGCAACGTCTAAAACTTGTCTGATGCTGCTTTGTGCACAGCTGGCGTCAGTCACATGATCTTGCAATAGAGTGCCGTTATTTTGCAATCATGTGACATCACCCGTCCAAGATAATATGGCCAATCTGCATGACTGTAACATCTGAATTCAAAATCGACCAATCAGCGTTGATACCAAGATTTCGGTATTCTCGTACAAAAATTGTCTCAGTCCCAGCAATGCTGCACAGTTCGCGCATGCGTATTACAGAGACCGAGTGCTTCAGTCTATCACAAATGACATGGGTCTCAAGATTAATTCAAGACCTGTGTACCACTAGGTTCCAGAGATGGACTGATTATCTGGTCATTCACACAAATTTCGGCCCCAGCTTGTGATAATGACAGGTGACGTCATCCCTCATTCAACATGGGCCTAACCGCAATTCACCTCGATTTTGACTAGGTACAAATGACAAGGTCTCAAGATTAAAGCCCAACAGTATGCGTTAGGTTTTGTATCTCGCGACAGCCAATGTAACCTTTGACCTTTAGGCAACGTCATATGCATGCTTGATAAGACTCTTCAAATCTATCTATTTGAATGATCTAAGTTACCAATTATTTATTGGGCGCGGTACTACACATAAAAGAATGAGTTGAAGCATGTTACCTTACCTGATGAAGGGTGAGTCACGCTATAACAGCACGTTGAACTTCTCAAGTGATGAAGGTATGGCGGCCATTTTTGTTTCGACACAGTATCAGTCCAGCCACGCTGTTAGCACTGGCTATATAAAGGTTGGACAGGAGACCAGTCTTATCAAGGTGGGAAGGGAGAAAGAGTCACCTAATGCATACTGTTGGGCTTTAATTCAGGGCGACGCATATTACAAGGTTCCAGGGATGGACTGAATATCTGGTCACTCAACACAAATCCCTCGGATTGTGATGATGACATGTGACGTCCATTCCTCACCAACGTGGGTCTCACCGTAATCCACCTCCATTATCTCGACAACAAAATGACAAGGGTCTCAAGATTAATCCAGGGCGACGGCGTACTACATAGTTATCTCCCCGCTTTTTGAAAAAAGTCGGGGAGATATTGTTTTACCCTCCGCCGTCAGTCCGGCTGTCCGTCCGGCTGTCCGTCCGTCCGTCCGTCCGAAAGTGATATCTCCTCCTAGACCGTTCAACGGAGGAGCTTGAAACTTTAGTATGTATTAGGTACTCATCCACTATTGTGCACAACACTCTTGGAATTTCGATCCAACTCCCTGTCTTTCCACCAGGGGGCGTTATGTGAAAAACACATTTATGGTCATTACTCCTAAAGTAATTGTGATAAAGTGATGAAATTTTGTGTGAAGGTTTATCTGTGACAGCTTCACAATATATCATAGGGGTTTTGACCTTGACCTAGTTTCAAGGTCACAGGGGTCAAACTTTGATAAAAACCATGAGCCGTCCAAAAGTGATATCTCCTCCTTCACCGTTCAATGGAGGAGTTTGAAACATTGGTATATATTATGTACTCATCCACTAATGTGCACAACACTCCCAACCCCCAATGTACTTCGATCAAACTCGGCCTCTTCCCACCAGGCAGGGTTTCCGCCAGGATTGTCAAGGAGGGGGGGGGGAGAAAAAAAAATTCAAAAAAAAAATTTTTTTCGAAAAAATTTTTTTTCTTTCAAAACTTTGGGGGGGGGGGTTGGTTAAAAATGGCCTCCAGAGTCATTTTTTACACTCCAAAATGCAATTCCTTCTGCATGAAAATTGCATTTGAAATGTGACAAATTAAAGAAAAACACTACTGAAGTGAAAATAGTGATATTTGAAAAAGGTTAGTCTGCAAACTTGAGGGGGGATATCCCCTCCTTGAAATTTTTGAGGAGGGGATTCATCCCCCCCCTCTGGCGGAAACACTGCCAGGGTCAATATATGAAAGACACAGGAAAAATAACCATGTCACCATTACTTCCTGTCGAAAGCGGGGAGATATGCGATGGGCTTCCCATCGACATTGCTCTAGTTTTAGAGATGGACTGAAAGTCTGGTCATTCGATGTAAATCCCAAGTTAGGCCCTCAATCATGATGAAGACAGGTCTCTCGTCTATTGTGGGCTTACCGCAATCACCATTCCATGATCTCAATACTGTGGCTATCAACAATATGATTTCCCTGCTATCGCTGGCGTGCTTTCCCAAAGATTCCGTTGGAAAGCCCTTGGGTGGCAACTAATTACCTATCGCTCGTGACCATTTACGATGTCGACAACGCAACCCCAGCGTCCCTCTTTTCAAGCGAGATCTAACTGAAAGTGTAAGCACACTAGGTTTAGTTCCATTAGTGACTTAGTACCTCGCCAAACATCAGAGGAAGCTTTCTTATATGTCTGCTCATTAGCGACATTAGCCGCAGACGATGGCAGTTTTGTCGGTATACGTTCAGATCAGAGGGATTGAAGAATCAGGCCATGTCCTAATGGAGACAAGCACTGGTGTCTTGTGTTATAAAGCCTTGGTTTTCCTGGCACTACGAAGACCTTTAGCCTAATGGTGTCGCCTCCCGGATCATCATGAACGTGTTTTGTCTGCGACCCTGTCATACATTTTCAAAAAGGGAGGCCAAGGCAGATACGCACTTGGACATTTCAGGCTAGGTTCGGTAGAAGGATTTCCTGCCAAACCCATCTTGTCCAAACAAGGCTATCGACTGCATCTCTAGCCTTGTCCGAATCATGTCATTTTATGCGTTAATGCATAAATTATACATGAATCTGACCCCTACTTGACCCTGCCTCCGAGCCAATCACAACTCATGAAGCAACTCGCTGTTCGGCACTTTCTCTTCTCTTCACGCACGCATTTGTAACACGGATTTTGATTGGCATGTCGATTTGCCATCGCACACCGATGATTGGCTGAGGCTCTGAGCCCCCCAGAAGCAGGAAATGCGATGAATTCAAACCAGGCTAGATCGGCGTCAGGCCAGATAGACTGGTGAGAATCAGAACCCAGCGCTGTCTCCATACAATGGGCACATCTGAAAATTACACCGCAGTCCAGAGAAGTTAGAAAAAAGTTAAAGTTTGGGTTTATAGTCTGATATCAACTACAGTAGAGGTTCTCATCTGACTTTACACTTTAACCCAGTCTGTCCTGAAACCTTTCAGTAGAACTCAGGTGAGCTGCCAATTCAGGGCTACAATCGTGCATTTCCGACCGGTACCCATTTATACACCTGGGTGGAGAGAGGACAGTGAGGCAAAGAGACTTGCCCAAAGTCTCACGCCCAATGGGATTCGAACCCGGGACCCTCTGGCCACTAGTCAGAGGCCCGAACCACTACACTGCCGGGTGTTGTGGCCTCTCAGTTCACCAACAAGATGTTGACTATTCGTGTATAATGTAGTCAGGGCAACCAAATGTCAAAACCATCACGTAATTTCGCAACTTTTTAAAACCTGTTGCACTGCGTCACCAACAATTGGATTGCTCGCTCCCATTATCCTTCCCGGATGCCTCAATTTCTGACCAGGGTAGCTGGCAACATCGTTTACGCGTGTGATTCTATTACCGCCGCGGCGAGTTATTTCACAAAGCTAGCCGGCGGGTGATGATCAATGGATGATCCCTGACAAGCAACAAGTAACATGGGTGTAATGGGTATAATGGAAGCCTGTTGTATCCATCAGGAATCTCTTTGAAGTGATGATTTGGTTTTGGTCAGATTGGAAGGCACACTGCCCCAATTGACCCCTTGTATGCTCATAAAGCAGCAGCTGACTTTGCAAGAGCTACAGAACATGTAATTTCACTGTGGCGTCCTCGGCGATATTGACATGAAAGCCAAAATGCATGCACCAATGGTCTACATGTTGCGTTTTTGCAAGAACATCATTTGGGAAATGACAGAGGATCCACCATTTGGTCAGGCTTCTGCCGCTGTTGGTCACGGCCCCGACCAGGACGCAGAAATGCCGACCAGCACTCGGCCTATAAAGAGTATTTTCCGACCATCAGAACTAACAAAGTGTGCCACGAGAGATGCCTGCCATGCAAATTTCCGAATTTCCTTTCTGTTCCCATTCACCAAAAGTGCTTCCCGACAGGGCTTCCTGACACAGCTCTGACCAATGACAACAACAAAACGACAACGGCGGGCTGCCTAAGTTGCAATGGAGTGGATCGGGGTCATTTTGACGCCAAATGAGTTCATTATTTCAACTCTCGGGTGCCAGGAAATCGTATTTCAGCAAGTCTAGATCTCAAATTTCAGACCCCCCATTCCGACCGGCACTCGTTCAGTCCTGGGCAGAACCATGTTTGGTGCTGATGATAATCACAGTAGGGACTGCTTGGTCAGATTCCATCCCTCAACTTCCACATGTCGCCTACCTGTTTCTGCAGATTCGCCCAACCGGAGGAAGTTGAGGTTGCTTCTGCACTGTATGGCATCTATGCCGCACACAAATGGACACCCTGCTCGCAGATGGACACTGACCACATGAAGATGGACCAACCACAGGAGGATGGCCTGACCACGGACCCGTAGATGCACCCTCAAGCACAGCCATGCAACAAAAACTGATATTGAATTTCTGAAACCTACTTCATCATCCTACTCAGAGAAGTTTTAAAATGAAGGCCAAGAGCTCTTGAAGTGTAAACTGTTCAATTCCTTTGAATGATATATCACCCTTTTCAAACACCTGTCGATATTTGATGACAAGTGACCCATTAGCCGAGTGTAACCCATCTCCCCGCCCCCTCGGGCATGTCGGGCGTTTGGTAGAAGCCAATACTCCTTCATCATTTAGGGTAAATCCGTTTGGTCGTATTCCAGGGATTGGGTCGTCTTGATCAATGGTGAACAAGGGCATGGTGTACTCACACGGCGAGGCGTATCACCGATTTATCTAGCTCAGTTTCCCCGCTGATGCATTTGAGTCACAGACATAATGGTATCGGTGAGGTAGACTATAATGCCTGGATCAACTACTTTGGGTGTCAAGTTCATGTATGAGAGTGGCAGGGTTCTTTCTTGTGTGTCCATGGGCAAAGCACTTTACTTGGAATGCATTCTTTGTGTGCTGTGAAAGAGCTGGTGTCTCAGTTAAGCTAGCAGCACACTGGCCGCCAAATCTGGCGTCCAGAAGCGTTCGACTGAACGCCTCTCGACGCCAGAGTTGGCTGCCAGTGGATCCTGGTGAGAGCACACCTGCCCAAACTTGGCGTTCAGTAACATCTTTTCGGGCCACTTGAGGCTTCCACTTTGAAATCATGTGACATCAAGACGCAAGGTGATTGGCCAAAGCCTCGCCGCCGACTCCAAGTTTGGCTGCCATCGGTAGCACACTTGGCTACTTTGGGAGTTCACAGGCGTCCAAAATCAAACATGTTTGATATCTGGAGTTCAGTGGCGTCCGGCGGCGTTCTCCAGATTCCATTCGTAGCACATTGGGGATTTTTCTGGCGTTCGGACATTGGCGTCGAAAAAACGCCTCTGGACGCCGAAGTTGGCGGCCAGTGTGCTGCATGCTTTAGGATGGACTTGCATCAGATGCGTTCCCCAGGAGATCTTGGATGCTACTGTGCAGCATTTACCCTTTCCTTTCCAACCAGAGACAGTGTCAATCAGGAGATTTTCTGTGGGAGCTCTCAGTCACTCCGGTGGATTTGCCACAGGAGCTATAAAAAAACACTCCCGAGATGCCCTCAGAGGAGTGATTCACTCCCGTGAGGGGCGTGATTCAGTCCCACTATTTCAAGTTCAGACAGAGGAAACACTGAAACATTGTCAGTGCCAGTGGGTCTCAGCTTCAAGTTCAAGGGGGTGAGCGTGTCTTTGGGAAATCCAGAAGCATTCATACACATCTTACCTTTAGCACTCAAGCTTACGTAATTTTTTATCCATCTGTTTCTCAAGAGGGTTTGGAAAAAATGAGTGTTTTTAACAAGAAAAAAATGTAGTAAACATCAGTGAACGGGCGAAACAATGTCAAGAGGTGCAGTTCGGCACAGAAAATCAGCTAAGGCAGAAAAATATTTTAGTTCATTATTTTCCCCTCAGATGGCAGCACAAGTCTCTGGGCGTCTACGGGCGTTTTGAGGAAATCTGAAGCAGGCGTCCATGGGCGTTTTGAGTGCTAAAGGGTTAAATGCCCATGGCGAACAAAACCACTTGATTACAGGGATTAGAATTGCCAAAAGAAGGGATTTTGAAGGAATTGATGGGGGTGTATGTGAGTGGAATGGTGAGGGGCGCAATTTGTGACAACTGACAGGCGTGAACACGCCAGTGAAAATGTGATTATGGACACTATTCTGATCATGCTGGTGGTCTTTCCGCGAGCGTTATGAATCACGCCACTGATTTTTTTCACGGGCGTTTGTGGGCGCCGGTGCGATCGCGCCGGTTTCCTGACTGACACTGCAGAGAGCATGCATGTTATACATGGACCTCAAAAGTTGCTTTTGATTCAAAATGTTCTAACCATCTCTGCATATTCCCTGTTGCAACACAATCATCACAACATCCCTATGTAACCTGAAAAATGGGATGAAAATGAGATAAGTTATTATCCCGGAGCAGAAACGTCTATTTTTGTGGCACGTTAATTGATGTCTCGCGGCAGATGAACATGGCGTGAACACAACTGGCTGCTTTGCATTCGGCAGACGCGATGTGACATTAATGTATATTCCGTTATCCGGAGATACAACGGATAACAGATTGCAAAGCAGTATGTTGATGAGCCACTCGGGAAGTGCGTGGTTGCGTTCCACTCGGGATTAGAGATTTGTTTGAAATTAACTCCCTGATTATCATCTTGTTTTGAATAATTGAAACACTGATTAGCGATTCCAAGGAGGTAAATTATCTACAGTCTTATGCACCATTACATTTTCCCTGAAGAGGGCAGCACAACAGGCCAGGTGAGGGTGATATCACAAGCGATCTACAGTACGTTGCATAATTGACCTACCTTTATCTGCAAACCTTCCGCATACGTCACGTGGAAGGTACGCTTCAGTTCATTGCGTATGGTATGCATGCGTCACGCATCTCTTCTGCGTGATGTCCGCGCACCATGGGCGAATGACAATACATCTTCACTGCGTACCTTACGCGGCAGCGCGCAATGTCCGCAGAAGATACGAGGATGGTACGCGCATGACGCTGCATGTGGTATGCGGATGCTGCATGGCGTGGGTGGGAGGTCAATTATGCAACGTACTGTAATCGCCACCGATCTTCTCACCAGCAACCATAGACAAGCAAGGCTTGTCTTTTAAGGTGCGCAATTGCGCTCACGCACCATGGCGCACCTAAAATCATGCCGAGGAGCAAAAAAAAGCGTGTGCCTGGCACTCAAAAAAGTTGAAATTCTGCGCACCTTGCAAATCTGCAATGTCGACGGATGTTATGAGAGAGAGTGTGGTAATGAATGTTAAAAAGTGGTATCGCCTGAAGATGGCATTTTAATCGCTCACTTTGAACCAATGTCAGTATCAAGACTATGAACATGAGTTCATGTTAGTTTGTCTACGTGTGCTGAAGATGGTGCTGCAATCACCATAGCGAACTGAGCTGATACTGATCGTCGCAGGCAAGATGCAACTGCAGTCATGTCACACCATATCAGCGACTGATTTGTTGCACATGGTTGTGCCTCAGACCCAAAGTGATCCGGAAGAGTCAGTCGCCACCTGTTCTGTGCCATCGCAAGGTCGACCTGACATCAGCATAAGACTGGCATCTGGACCCAGGGTTCTCCACAGGGTTTGAAACAGACTGGGCGCTGGTGACATCACACGGTTTATACTGATATCGGAAGCCACTGCCGCACATGCGTCCTCAGCGGGGGGTCTGGGGCCTCGCCCAGAATTCCAGCATTTCGGAACGCAAATCTAGCTCCTGTCGGTGCTTGCAAAACCTCAGTGTTATTTAAAGTGAATAATTTTGACCGGGCGGCGATTTTTTTTACCGGGCGGTGGATTTTTAGACTGGGCGCTGAGATGAATCCTGCATTCCGCGCCGCGCCCGTTCTGTTACACTATTGGAGAACTCTGGGACCACGGCACCCCTAAGACAGGCTTTTACCACCAAAGCATGCCTCGGACAGCCATGTCTCAACAGCAGTTCTCTAGCAATTCTTCCTGAATACCTGCTTCTACGGAGAGAGAAATGGGTCCTTGCAGCCTTCGTTTGTCATGCTAGTCATGTGCTGTAATCCTGGGCCAGCTTACTTGGATACGGCGACAAAAGAAAACCGCCATGAATAGCAATGACGAATATGCATCCCTGGCGATTTCTCTTGAAAATGAGGTGTGCCTTGAGGCTCGAATTCTATCGGGAGACTTCTAGATCCTCAAACACAATATTTGCATTACTTAAGTTGAGTCAAAGGAAAGTGGATCATAAGAATTTGATTTTAGTCTCAGAGGAGATGAAAGCTCCAGATTCGGGGGAGGGACCATAATATCCTTCCCTATACATGAGTATTCATCACCTTTTGCAGGCTTGTTATCCCACCGAACAAAAGTTCGGAAGGGATATAGAGAAACCCCTGTGTGTCCGTCAGTCAGTCCGGCATTCTGGCTGTCAGTCCCTGTGTCCATCTGCCAATCCGTCCGGGCCTGTTACTTTGCAAGGCATTTTGAGTCCGTATTTTCAGGGAAGGTGTGTGAGCAGTCAAAGGTGTGTTGCCCACAATCTGTACCCGTCATGATAGTACCTTTGGCATTGACCCTGTGACTTTTAACTCGAATATCCCTTCGAGCTCGCAAAATTTCAATGGCAACTTTCGTTCAGTAGGATTTGCACACGCTTTGCTTTGCTCTTGTTGCTGTGTTCTTGGCAGTACAGCCTGCCGGAGGCTTGACTTGAGCTGAGGTTTCAAAACATGATAATCTTACCCCACACATCTTCCTACTCAGTCTAAACCTTTTGTACATCTGGTATTTTGAATTTCTAGTACTGTGAAACTTCCCGTAGCAGACAGGAGGACACCTCTCTATTAAGGACACTGAAGTTCAGTCCCAAATTGACCGTTTCAATTCATTCTGACCTCTGTAATCAGGACACCTCTCAATTAAGGACAGCATTTGTCAGTCCCAGAGGTGTCCTTAATAGAGAGGTTCCACTGTACTGTGAAACTTCCCGTAGCGGGTGTCCTGCCAGGAGGACACCTCTCCATTAAGGACACCAACTTCAGTCCCAAATTGGTCATATCTATTCATTTGGACCTCTATAATCAGGACACCTCTCAAATATGGACAGCATCTGTTTGTACCAGAGGTGTCCTTAAGTGAGAGGTTCCACTCTATTTTGTTAGCAATGGAAGAAAAGCATGCAGTGAGATAAGGAGAGATGCAGGAATGAGTTCTTGTGTGGTTTTCACATCAGTTTCCAGAGGCTGCCACGGTTCTTGGTAATCTTCACCAGACACAAAACAGTGATATGAAAACTGGCAGAAGACAAGAAAAATAACAGACCAGTCGACAGCCTGTGGCTCTGAGAACAGATCAGGCCATCTGCTAACTTATGCAAGTCATTCTACCGCCTGGAGGAAATGCCCCGAAGGTGCCAACATCTCCAACAAATCATTTGATAAAAATCGCATCGAAGCTGCGAAACGGCGTGGCGTGGCCGTCAACAAATTATCTCTTCCACTTCGCTGACCCTTGAGTTGATTCCGAAGTAAATCGATTCCTGAATGTTCGTTTCCGCCCGGAATGTTCATTTCCATATATTAGACCTCCGACCTGGCATGAATAAAAAAGACGCCCGTTAATACATTCTCCTCTTCCACTCGGGCTCGGCGGATTTCTGTGCCACTCATGCAACAAGATTCCATGATTGTGCTCAGCAATCATTTGTGCTGATGACAAAAACGGCATCCGTCGCTGATCTTAGGCTGGGTGCACGGAATAGGCGGAACCAATTAGAAGAATTCTTGATTACTCTGCAGGTTCATCTCTTGATGCAGAAGTTTTTCTGGCCCATTAATTGGTGAAGGACTTCTTCGTCATGTGCGAGCATCGCTGTGGAGATCTTCGTCATGTGCGAGCATCGCTTGGGAGATGATGGTCTCTGTGCTGGCAAAGAGAGCTGTACCGGTAGTCTCTGTCAATTGCGGATTAGGCCCCCGGACATTACAATGTCAAATATAAAAAGCATAGAGAAGAAAGAGAGCTTCTGTCTCTGTTAAGCCTAGCTTACATCACACTTGTGACCGGAGACAACAAGTTGCCACTGAGCTACTGGCGAGTGGGATGATCTAGCCGGAACTGGAGGCGATTGATCAGTCGCCAGAAACGGTCGATGTACGCACCCTTGTGACTCGCTGGAACAGAGATTTTACCAGTCGCCGTCAGTTGCACATGTTCAACTTTCCAGCAACTAGTTGTACGGTTTCGTTCAGTCGCTGTGATGTACGCAGGCTTGCGACTGATCAGTGCCAGTTTTCTAAAGGAAACCTAGTCTCGTCGAGTCTCAACGGCCCGGATGTTACCTGAGTTGCTGCCAGTCGCAAGTGCGACGTACACAGTCAGGACATGACGACTGATTGTATCCTCCTAGTTTTAATGAGTTGCTGAATTTGCGATGTGCGTGCACCACGTACATCAGCAGCGACTGATCAGATCAGTTACTTCCAGTCACAAGTGCGATGTACGCCTCGCTTTACTCATGGATTAGGCCCTGCCAGGCATCGCAACATCAAGCATCGAAACAACAGCTTCTGATGTTCCACGGTGCTCTTCCAACCAGACATGACTGTTCTCAACATGAATCCAAACATCGCTGATTCGTCCAATTTTGTGTAAAAACTAGTGATTCTTCGTCGTGTTGCCAAACACTCTGTCTCCTTTCATCTTGATTGCTGGATTGAGTACTCAATTGAAGAAAACGTTCCACCAATTTTTTTGTCAAATTTCTCCACTTTCATCCCATTTGATCTTGTATTGTCTTACCTATAGAATGCAGGCATGTCAAAATTTTTATTTATCGATGATTGCGCTTGTCTCTCCTTTGGCACAAAATACCTGTCAGTGCTGTATGCTGTCTCAATTCTCAATCCTTAGGAAGCCTTTATTTCCCTTCTACAATCCCTGCACCAGTCTTGCCTTCAAGTAGGCCGGCGTCGTATATCACGCCTTGTGATAACATGTCCGTTTCACGTTACATACACAGCCGCGTCACGTGTGAGACTTTGCAGACGTTATTGTGTCTGCGACAAATATTATTGCGTCGTTGGTAAGGGATGGAAAGTTTGTGAGTGGGCAGGGGATTGTTGCTTTTATCAGCTCTGTTGGAAAACGAGACGGGCAGAAAAAGTGTTCCTGAAACGACAGGATGTGAACGTTTATTTTCCCACCTCTATTTCTCTCTGATAAAAATCGATGGATTGAACTTTAGATTGGAACCTCTCTGTGTGAACACCTCTCTAACAAGGACACCGAAGTTCAGTCCCAAAACGCACACTTCTAGTTAAGAGGGACATTTAGACGTGCAGCTAAAGAACCCTGTTGCAGGGTTCTGCCCAGGACTGAACAATTAAGTGCCGGTCGGAACATGGGGTCTGGAGGCCCTCCCCCAGAAAAATTTGAAATCTAGACTTGCTGAAATGTGATTTCCTGGCACGTGAGAGTCAAAATAATGAGCTCATTTGGCGTCAAAATGACCAGTCTTGCCTTCAAGTAGGCCGGCGTCGTATATCACGCCTTGTGATAACATGTCCGTTTCACGTTACATACACAGCCGCGTCACGTGTGAGACTTTGCAGACGTTATTGTGTCTGCGACAAATATTATTGCGTCGTTGGTAAGGGATGGAAAGTTTGTGAGTGGGCAGGGGATTGTTGCTTTTATCAGCTCTGTTGGAAAACGAGACGGGCAGAAAAAGTGTTCCTGAAACGACAGGATGTGAACGTTTATTTTCCCTCCTCTATTTGTCTCTGATAAAAATCGATGGATTGAACTTTAGATTGGAACCTCTCTGTGTGAACACCTCTCTAACAAGGACACCGAAGTTCAGTCCCAAAACGCACACTTCTAGTTAAGAGGGACATTTAGACGTGCAGCTAAAGAACCCTGTTGCAGGGTTCTGCCCAGGACTGAACAATTAAGTGCCGGTCGGAACATGGGGTCTGGAGGCCCTCCCCCAGAAAAATTTGAAATCTAGACTTGCTGAAATGTGATTTCCTGGCACGTGAGAGTCAAAATAATGAGCTCATTTGGCGTCAAAATGACCCCGATCCACTCTATCGCAACTTAGGCAGCCCGCCGTTGTCGTTGTTGGTGTTGTTGTCGTTGGTCAGAACTGTGTCAGGAAGCCCCACCGGGAAGCACATTTTGGTGAATGGGAACAGAAAGGAAATTCGGAAGTGTGCGTGGTGGGCAACTCTCGTTGCACACTTCGTTAGTTCTAATGGTCAGAAAATACTCTTTTTAGGCCGAGTGCCGGTCGGCATTTCTGCGTCCTGGACGGGGACGTCCGGCGCCGACCAGCAGCGGCAGAACCCTGCTATTGTTTTGTGGTTAATGACAGAAAAGTCATGTTCCCTCACTCTCTCTGATATTGCCAGCATCTCTGGTTTCCTTCTGCATTCCTGCATCTACATCATCTGCTTTCAGTCGTGTTTCAGACTCAGTCCTTTCCTTCA
Source organism: Notospermus geniculatus (assembly GCA_002633025.1). Classification (NCBI taxonomy): domain Eukaryota; kingdom Metazoa; phylum Nemertea; class Pilidiophora; order Heteronemertea; family Lineidae; genus Notospermus; species Notospermus geniculatus. Next base: position 125,428 of record NMRB01001608.1, on the reverse strand, counting down.
TGTATGCTATTGGTCAAATGTCAAATCATTATCGAATATATCCATTGTGCATAATGATGATCTTCTCGACCCCTTTGTCCCTGACCTGATTCCCTCGTCTTCACAACAAAGATATGATAAAGAATGACAGCTTTCAGGTGATAATCCTCCCTCGGAGCCTCCCCTTGATCCCTTCGTGATCAGGTCGCAGCGTAATGCACCGCTGTCGCCGCCGCTTTGTCACCGACGACGCAGACCCATGAAGAGTTAGATTGATGACGACATCCAATATACGAAGAGCTTTCGTATTTTCAGCCCCTGGCAAATCTTTCATCAAATTACAGAGAAAGAGTCATTTGTAACACGACCTGTATCATATCATATTATTTTTCAAAATAACAATTAGGAAAAACGTGGCTTCTTTCCTGTATTGTTTTAATCAAAGATATTGTCTACTCTTCGCGGAAATACAGGACGAAAAGTTCTGCGGTATCGCATTGATCTTGTTGGTTTGATTCCCGTAAGTCCCACGTTATCGAATTACGAGGGTACCGCTGAATGGCATAGTCATTCGGATGGACGTGTCACCATTGCTTACCATATTTGTCATAGCCAATCAAAAACCTTGCGTCTTTCTGTTTTATGTGACGGGTATGCAACGTTTGTTGCAGCACGTAATAAGTGCAGGAATGTGAGGCAGCGTTAATCTCGGTGCAGATGATGTTGCTTTTGTGTGTTTGTGACATGTAGAAAATGTACACAAGGTGCAGTTCAACTTAAGTTGAAACTGATCTAACTGCGTGATGAAATTCATCATCTTTTCAACTGTAATTTTTTTCCTAATCAGAAGTTTCTTGATTGGAATGAAGTCCATTGTCAATCACAAAGCACGAGGGATTTCATCCATTCTCATTTGATGAACTCGTTGGGATTCCCACCATTGATATTTTTCATGAATTTGACAGCCAGTTCGTAATTGGAGGTAGAATTTGAAAATGCTAAAAAGGCGAGAACAAAAGGATTATTATCCCACCGAACGTAAGTTCGGTAGGGATATAGAGAAACCCCTGTGTGTCCGTCCCGCCGTCGGTCCGTCCCGCCGTCAGTCCGGCTGTCCGTCCGGGCCCATAACTCTACAATGACTGAAGATTTTGAGTTCGTGTTTGGTGGGGAGATGAACCATGGGCCATCGGTGTGTCGCGTGAAAGAATCGGCCAAATCTGATTATCTACTTTCCCTGTAGGGGGCGCTTTGTAAAAACCACACAACTTCCCTTCCGCTCTGTAACTTCTGAATGACTGAAGATTTTGGTTTCATATTTGGTGGGAGGGTGTGTCATGGGCTAACTGTGTGTCGCGTGAAAGAATCGACCAAATCTGGTTATCCACTCCACCACCAGGGGGCCAAAGGCTAAAACACAAAAACTGCATTTACACCTTAAATATTGAACAGAATTTCACCAAATTTTGGTGGTTGGCTCATCTAGCAAGGGTACATAATATGCCGCACGCTTTTGGAATTTAATCGATGTTTCAGCCCTATAGGGGGCACTATGTAAAAACCACAAAAGTTCCCTTCTGCTCATGATAGTACCTTCGACATTGACGCTGTGACTTTGACTCGAATATCCCTTCTGGCTCGCAAGATTTCAAGGAACGCAACTTTCGTTCGGTGGGATTTGCACACGCTTTGCGTTGCTCTTGTTGTCTTCCCACAGAGGGAGAAGTGCTCTCAGGGAAAGGTGCCCTCAGGGGGAAGTGTTCTCAGAGAGAGGTGTCCTCAGGGAGAGGTGTTCTCAGGGAAAGGTGTCCTCAGGGAGCGGTGTCATCAGGGAGAGGTGCTCTCATGGAAAGGTTTTCTCCGGGAGATGTGTCCTCAGGGAGTGGTGCCCTCGGGGAGAGGTGCCCTCAGGGAGAGGTGTTCTCATGCAAAGGTTTTCTCTGGGAGAAGTGTCCTCAGGGAGTGGTGCCCTCAGGGAGAGGTGCCCTCAGGGGAGGTGTCCTCAGGGAGAGGTGTTCCCTGGGAGAGGTGTCCTCAGGGGCGGCTGGGGTTTGTACCTCACTGTGAGCGTATGAAGAGGAGTGAGACCGAGTCCTGCTGTGGGAGGATGGATTATCCGAGATGTCCTAGGATAAGAAAGGCTCCATCTTCAGCCTTCAGTGAAGCAATTACCATCCAAAATCACGTTAGCTCAAGGAACTCGATCTTGATCAATACTTTAAGAAGTTGAGAGTTCCAAGTAGTATTCAATATCATTTGAAATGTGTTACCTGAGGAAATAAAAAATCAATTTTCATCACTCGTTTCCCCTTTAATCTAGTGAACGCTACTTGATGTTTCCACACTTTCATGTGAAGGAGTTGAAATCTACTTAGAGATTGTTAGGAAGAATGTCCTTCAGTGAACTTGATCACTAGCAAGTTTTTTGCCGTTCATCTTCATGTAGTTCTGCACTAGGTAAACTCTTCATGGATACAGCTACCAAATTTTCATCAGGCCTAGAAAAAAAATTGTGTGTTTCCGGTCATTTCTAATTTTCCGACCGACCCTCAAAAATTCTGACTGGCCAGGAAACAAAATTTTTTTTCTCACAAAAATGCATCACATCTATCAAAATTATCTCTCTTGCTGTCTAGGCCTTTAGGCATGGATGCCAGAGCAGCTTTTGAGGCTGTTCCTGGCTTCTAGATAACCTTTAGTATAATCTCTGTAGCTGCAATAAAATTATCTGTACCAAAAATGGAAAATAAAAAAAACGACTGTCCGACCCTCGATTTTTAGCTCACTGGGGTGAGCTATTACGATGGTGCAGCGTCCGTCGTCCGTCGTCGTCCGTCGTCGTCGTCGTCGTCGTCGTCCGTCGTCGTCGTCCGTCGTTGTCCGTTAGCAGGGCACGTTTCGTAACCGCTGGAGCTATTGATCTGAAACTTGGTACATATATACCCCTAGGTCAGATGACCCACGACACCAAGTTTCGGTCCGATTCGACTCTCAGTTTGGCCACCAGGTGGCGGAAACCAAAAACACAAAAAGTACAATAACTCCTGAACTAATGACTAGATCATCT
>NMRB01001608.1:98527-121963 GCA_002633025.1 Notospermus geniculatus | reverse complement strand
GCTCCAATGTGCTATGTGGTCCCCTGCAGATGACCTTTATGTACATGTGAAGTTGCAGCCCGATCGGACATCTAATATGGCCGCCAGGTGGCATAACCCAAAAATCATCAAAGTCTTTTCTGGGAATGACTTGACCCAGATTGCTCATAACTGATATGTACCTCCCTCTGTCATTAGACTATTATGTCCAACCCAGTGAGCACATGGTCCATGGACCATTTCATTGGAAATCGCCGGTGACCAGAAACACACAATTTATTTTTCTAGGCCTCATCAGAGCTGATGAAGCAGGATGAAACTTCACCTCTAAATAATTCTCAAGATGGAATTACCTGTTGTGTTACATGCTTCAAGTAGAAATGTTGTGAAATCAGTGAAAATGATTGGGTGTGCCCTCAACCACTTCGTCTTTTCGGGCAGACTCTTGCACCTACATTGCATCGTGACCCATCCAAACAATAGACAATAGTGCCTTCAAAATTCGACCAATAAATTTAATGGATTAACCCTAACCCCTAACTAGACAGAAAATCAATATTTTCTGTTAATTAGGAGTTGTTCAGTGCATGTCATTACCTTCCCTCCCCCTCTGCACTCTGTAATTGGTCTTCACCTGATGCTTTCTAACCCTGCAGCGGAAATTCCCCGCCATACCTACCTGCTTTATCAGGTGAAGATCATTAAAAGTGTGAAATCAACAGCTTTAGTCCTCAGAATTTCCCATTGAACTTTCTGCCACTGGCAATTCTTCTGAGGTGAAATCTAGGTATGTATTTCTTTGGCTATCATCTGGTGATTTCAAACTGAGACATGGACTGTCTTCTGAAGGTTTCATCCTGAACTATGATGTGACCGATGTCAATTTCATCCGTAACTATGATGTAACTGATGTCTAATTCATTCCTGAACTATGATGTGAGCGATGTCAATTTCATCCTGAACTATGATGTGACTGATGTCAATTTCATCCTTAGCTATGATGACTGATGTCTATTTCATTCCTGAACTATGATGTGACCGATGTCAATTTCATCCTGAACTATGATGTGACCAATGTCAATTTCATCCTGAACTATGATGTGACCAATGTCAATTTCATCCTGAACTGAACTGAACTATGATTTGACCAATGTCAATTTCGTCCTGAACTATGATGTGACCGATGTCTATTTCATCATGAACTATGTGACCTATGTCAATTTCGTCCTGAACTACATGTATGATCTGACCAATGTCAATTTCATCATATGACACAAAACATACCTACGTCATACATATATTATGACCCCACTTACACTAATATGAGTCTGAGCTAAAATCCGAAGAATTTGGATTTATCCTTTGATATAACTGGTGTTAATTTCATCTCTAGCTATAATCTATCTGGTATTATCATCTTAAGCAATTACCCCTGACTATTGTAACTTCATTTGCAGCTTATTCTAATTGGTGTCTGAGCCTGAGATTTGGTTGGCGTACATTTCATCCTATACTGTGATCCATCTTGTAAATTTCATGAGCTGCGCTCCACGTAGTCTCAGTACATCGCATTTTGACATCAAAAGTGCTCATCTCTGTCAGCTGTAAAAAAGAGAAAAATGTCTGGCCACTGTTTGGCCATCCTTGGTAATTTGAAAACCACTTACCAATCCTCGCGTCACATCAGTAGCCCGGTCAGGTTGTTTGGAAAAAATGACATCCTGATATAAATGGCGCACAGCTTTTACCCATCAGCCGATCGTGGGCGCGAGGGCATCTGTACTTCTCTAATTGATAAGTTGACCGTGGTGGCGGGCATGTTTGGTCGATGTTTCTTTCAGGACGAGTGGTCAGCGTGTGACCGTGGTCATGTCTGTTGGTAAGATAAGGAACAGTGAGTGTGTGGTGAATGGGAAGTGTGGTAGGGATTTATGGACGAGTGGTGCTTATACGATTTGGTCCAGTGGTGTCGATGTGACAAAACTTCGTATTGTGAAACCTTTCTCTGCGGACACCTCTGTCAGGCGGACACCTCCTGGTTCAGGACCATCCCTCAGCCGACACCTCTGCCAGGAGGTCACCTCTCTGTTCAGGACCCTACTTCAGTAGACATCTCTGCTAGAAGACACCTCTCTGATAATGACCCTCCCTGTGTGGACACCTCCGCTATGAGGAACCTCCCTGTTCAGGACTCTCCCTCTGCAGACACCTCTGCCAGTAGGGCGCATTTGTCAAGGACACCTACACTCCTGACTTGACCTTTCCCGTTGAGCCTGGCCTCTTTGATCAGGACACCTCTCAATTAAGGACAGCATTTGCCAGGCCTTAAGGTGTCCATTTTAGAGAGGTTCCGATGTCAACTGTTGCCTAGGTTTTCATCTTGAGAGCCCGGAGTGCTGTTGGTTGGATCAGGAGAGCCAAAAACATGATCCACTTTTCTCTCATGGGTGAGGTCTCAGTCCCTGTGAAGCTGTAGCTTGGAGAGTCTGTCCTATGCCCAAACTAAATCTCCTGTTTTTTTGTGAAATGGTAATTTTCAACAACTGGCCAATGCAGGCGCGGATCCAGGGGCGCACCCCTTTCGGCCAACAAATCTGTAAAATTGACCGTGAAATTCTGAAATTTTGGAGCAAATCATTGAAATTTACCACAAATTTCAATGTTTCTAGCACAGTGCGCCCCCTCTTTTCCGAAATCGTGGATTCGCCCCTGCAATGGATATTTGTAAAACCTCGGTAATATTCATTAGCCGGGCATAAAGGACTGTTCACCCCACCGCTCAATACCTAACATGCCTCCTTTGAACTTCATACTTCTTATTAATTGAAGTTACTAATTCGAAAGCCGTCAAGTTCTCAAGCATCCCCTGCCCGATGTCCTCGGGTGAGACTGAGATCTTAAGAAGAAAAAACCTCTTGTGTGTCTAATTGTTGCTCATGGGTAGTACGTTTTAAGACGGATTGGTGGATGGATGAAGGCTCGCTAGGAAATTACACAGCTTGATGTTGTTAGGCGTTTGATGGGTGTTTCAGTCGACTTAATTGATGCTGATGCTGGGGTGTGATGGATGATGGATGCGGATGCTTTAGCTGTGGGTGTGAATGGTACAGGGTGAAGCATCATGTTCCACGTTCAGGTTTCATCAGTCTAAATGGGATATCCGTGTGACAAACTTTGCTACGCGGTGGCTCTGCGATCGATCGACCCGTCGCAATGTCACTGACGTCATTTAAACTGTTGACATTAAAAAAAGTTAAAGTTTTGGGTTTATAGTCTGATATCAACAACGGTAGATGTGTCATCCGACTTTACACTTTAACCCCAGTCTGTCCTGAAACCTTTCAGTAGAACTCAGATGAGCTGCTCATTCAGCGCTACAATCCGAGCATTTCCGACTGGTACCCATTTATACACCTGGGTGGAGAGAGGCCAGTGAGGCAAAGAGACTTGCCCAAAGTTTCACGCCCAGTGGGATTCGAACCCGGGACACTCTGACCGCAAGTCGGAGGCCCGAACCACTAAACCACCGTGGCTCCTCCATTGCGTCAAGAAAAAGTGACCTGTACATTTCTCTACAGGAATCATGAGACAAAAACGTTGCTTTTATCGCCAACCTATCTCCTCGTTTTAAGGAAAAAAGCAAGAAGATTAAAGAAATTTTCATCTGCTACAGGATGATGTAAGGTTTACTGTCAGGCGACCAACACAAACGGGTTATTTTCACGCCAGAAATAAATGGAAATAACGTTAGAAAAAAGAAACTTCGGGCACATCCCTCGCAGCGCCACGTCGTGACGTTAATTCCGCAGGTTCCTCACTGAATGTTGAAAACAAAATATTAAGAGTCGAGTGCCAAAGCGGGCGTTTTGGCTCGGAATTTGATTTTCGTTGCTCATCATTTGGCACTTTACGACATGCCATTTCATCATCATGACATAACCGCCGCGCTGAATTTGAACTCAATTTCATTAAACTCTCTTTCCGAACAACTTCACGTCAATTTCACACCCATTTCACGCCACATCCATCCATTTTACCCGACGCAACCGCAGGATATAGGTTTTTGCACCCGCAACGATGAGCACGCTTCTTCCTGACATAATTCAAACGAGATGGTGTTATTACGATGCTGCTTCTGACTGCCTAATTACCTTAAGTATGATTGGATGTGATATTAATTGGTCTATTTAGTAAGGATGGTGCGGGGATAGGGTTTGTCGCAGTCGGTGTGGAAGATTTGGTCATTGTCAGCTCAGAATTTTAAATCGAGTCAGTTTTTTCCGAAGTACATTTTGTCGTGATCTGCTTGAAAGAGTCTTTCGCCCACTGGGTTGGTGGCATCATGCCAAGAGACCATGTCAGAGTTGTCAGGGTATGCATCCTCGCACCCAGGGTCTTTGCAACTGCTCCCCTCCTCGCACTTGTTTCATTAAGGGAGGGTATGACCGTTAACACGTTGACTGCCATGCCTAAAATATCATTTTATCCGCCATTGCCATGACTACCAGGCCTATTTCAAGTTATTTCATATTGCTAACTACGAGTCGTAGCAGCTCTACGCCCTCTAGCATGTTCCCATACATCTGGTCAATCCCCACTGCTAGTATGATCATTGGAAGGCTCTTCGTCATTGCCAAGCTTATCAAAATGCATTAGCCCTTCTACGAGTATACTCGTAGCTGGCAATGGGAGGACATCTGTGATTACGAGTATGCTCGAAGCTGGCAATGGGGAGGACATCTGTGATTACACGAGTATACTCATAGCTGGCAATGGGGAGGACATCTGTGATTACGAGTATACTCGTTAAGCTGGCAATGGGGAGGCCATCTGTGATTACGAGTATACTCGTTAAGCTGGCAATGGGGAGGACATCTGTGACTACGAGTATACTCGTTAAGCTGGCAATGGGGAGGACATCTGTGATTACGAGTACATGTATGCTCATAGCTGGCAGCCAACATGTTAATGACCTGAGATTCTCAGGATGGGTCACATTATGACATATTCTGGAGAATCTTAAGCTATATGTAGTAGCACAAATATGGCCATGTCTATGAGTTAAAACCTGTGTGCTGCCTCATCTCTGCAAGTTTCATGTCTGCGACACGGCTCACAGACACACAGACACACTTTCCAATCTCGCAGACATGACTTTGTGTGCTGCCTGCTTTAGGAGTGCATGTCAGTGAGATGGTCCCACAGACATGAATTCGTATGTGTGCTACTGGCTTCACTCAAATTCAAGTGTGCAAGACTTGATCCAGGTCGTGTGATATTGAAATTCCACTGATCAACTGCTAAGCTCCTGATAGACCGTTCTCAAATTGATGTAAATGAGAAAGATTTCACCGAAATCTCAACCAAAACCTCGATTTGAAGCTGAATGATGTGATGCAGACAATTCCACGGCAGTGACTTCGAACACGTTGTGTCAGAGCAGGGGGGATACTTTACGTAATTACTTCTCCTGTATTTTAAAATCCTCAGATTTTTCACCCAGATTGGTCAGCTAATCATGGATTACGTCACGTCAGCCGGTTTCAGATCGAGGTGTGGTTGAGATTTCGGCGGAATTGTGCAGATCTGCGAGTTCGAGAATTGTCTATTGGTCAGTTAGTTTGGCAGTAGTTCATCATGCGTGTGTATCACCATAAAGGAATCAACCATAAAGGTTTAACTGTGAACGATGACCTTACTGAGAGATACACTTCGTGTGTTGCCACCAGATGTCTCTCACTGCCTGAATTTTGGCTTTATGTAATAGGCACGAGGTTCAACTTTTTTTGTGGTGAAGAGGTACATGAACCTGCCAACATGATGCTTTGAATTCCATTTCTGACGATAACTGAGCTATTTTCAGCACAATTAGTGTTCCATGTACAAATGTACGTCAGCCTATTCAAATGTACACCGATGACCCTGAACACACATCGTTCGTGGGGTTCTCATTAATTCAGACCTTTTGTATCATAAGATCAACTAGTCGGAATTCAACAAAATTTGCAGTGAATGTGCAGAAGGGTCTTGCCTATCACATGGAAACGTCAGAATGCAAATCTGTTGGGTTTTAAAGGGATATTGTCCACATTTTATAAAATGCTAAATTTGTCAGTTGAACCTTTATGGTTGATTCCTCGGTATCACTAAGGATGATTAGTTTGAACTCAGTGTTCCTTGAGAATCTGTTGTTCATTTCCTTCCTAAGAAATAAAAACGAAATCTTCATGCGGAAATTCTTTTACACTTCAAGATATTTCCATCACGAAATTGAGTAACACTTTCCCGTAAAGAAGATGGCCGCTTTGGGTCATTGGGATTGCCGATTTTCTGAGGAGGTAGAAAGCTTCCATGGCAACCAAGCATCCTGTGTTGTTCCTGCACCAGGTTCGTTCCAAGGCAAGTTGGACTGGAACACTAGTGCCCTTTATACAGGATGATGTAGATTATTCTAGCCTTCTCTTGTGAAACTGATTGTAATGGATATGTAATTATGATCGTTTCTGTTCTCACCTTCCTGTGCGGGCATCAAAGCAGTTAATGGGGAAAAGGGTAAAAATGAAAAGCAGGGGGTGCCTTGCAAACATGTAATTACTTCTCCTGTGTTTTAAAATCCTCAGATTTTTCACCCAGATGGGGGAGAGAAGACGGTAACAAATTCAAAGGTCACCTTCCGTATTCTCCCGTTCTCCTTCAGTCTGCTACTAGGTCCAAAAAAACTTTGAAGCCATTGCTTGTGGCATGCTTGGCGAAGTCATATTTCATAAACTACAGCTCATGTCATTGCTGTGTCAATAGACAAATCCCAAATTGACGTAAACGAGAAAGATCTACGCACTTCCGCCGAAATCGCAAACACAACCTCGGTCTGAAACTGAATGACGTGACGCAGAGAACCTCACGACAGGGACTTCGACGACGTTGCATCAGAGTTGACCATCGCTGAATCATGGATTGCGTCACGTCAGCTGGTTTCAGACCGAGGTTGTGTTTGCGATTTCGGCAGAAGTGCGTCAAATTCGAGAATCATCTATTTTTGTCCAGGTTTTCCAAGTACCCTTTTCAAGACAAGAACCCTGTCAGCTATCACTGCAGCCCTTTTCTTGATGCTCCTTAGGTTCTGTCACAGGGTTCTCCAAGGGCTGATTCTTCAAAAGACACCTCACTCAGCGATAATGCCAAAATGGATGGCTTTTAACCTCCCGACAAGGCCGTGTTTTAATCGACCTGTCGTATCTGACAGCTAGTGACATAAGTTTCCTTTCAGCTTGTCGGAGGTAATGAGAAAATGGTTCAGTCTTGTGAAGAATGTAGGTTTTTCGAGAGATTTGCTGCGTGGATACCCCTCGGACTTTATGTCAGGAGGGTGTAGTGGTAACAGCAGCACCTGTTACGTTGGAAGTGCGGGTTGGACTCCTGGTCATACACATTCTTAAGCCTGGCGTACATCACACTTGCGACTGGAGACAACTAGTCGCCACTGAGCTACCTGGCGACTGGGAGGGTCTTGCTGGAACTGGGGTGATCAGTCGCCAGAAACGGTTGATATACGCACCCTTGCGACTCGCCGGAACTGAGATTTTGCCAGTCGCCACGAGTTCCACATGTTCAACTTTCTAACTACTAGTTGTACCCAGTTTCATTCAGTCGCTGCGATGTACGCGGGCTTGCGACTGATCAGTGCCAGTTTGTTGAACGAAACCTAGTCTCGTCGAGTCTCAACACCCCGAATGTTACCTGAGTTGCCGCCAGTCGCAAGTGCGATGTACGTGGTCAGGACATGACGACTGATTGGATCCTCCTAGTTTTACTGAGTTGCTGAATTGGCAATGTGCGTGCAACGTGTACATCACCAGCGACTGATCAGATCAGTTGCTGTCAGTTGCAAGTGTGATGTATGCTGGGCTTTAATAAGATGAGAGGTGTGACTCTTTGAAACCTAGCAAAGGACAAATTCTCTTCGGGGAATCCTGTTTCCTTCTACATTACATTGGTTAACACTATTTCCACAATGCACAGTGGTCAGTGGGGTGATGTCGATTGACGTAATATCTCTATCTGTACTAGCACGTAGACTACAGCATAGAGTAAAGATGTTTCTTTAGTCAACCTTACCCCACTGATCATGAATATGGCAGTGGTCTAAGAATCGTGACCTCAAGCAGGTACTCACTGAATGTGGTGATGAAACCTTTTGGTTGTAATATCTGGGCAGTATTGCAATAAACCACACACAATGTTGAGTCCATCAAAGTGAAGAATGTCTGGTTTAGGGTCATAATGCAACCGGCGCCTACATTTATGCTGCAAGAATCCATTGTGAATAATAAAAAGCCAAGTTGATGGTGCTGCTTTGGTAAGCGGAAGACAGAATTGAAAAAAGAAGTCTAGAACTGGCTGTGGAGTTGAATCTGATGGGACACCCTAATTCAAGATCCAAGATCCGAGATCCACGATCCAAGACCGAATTTCAAGATCCAAGACCAAAGGCGAACTCTGATGGTATTTCGACCCCATTCTGTTTATTACTGTCACCAAGCGGCACACTTTTCCAGCGGAGTGTCATATATATTAGTTAATACTGCTGCCAAGAGAATAGACAAGGTCGCAGGCCTGATGGTGTTCCCTTCACTTGTATGAAACAACACAGTGCACACAGTAACCTCAAAACCTTGGAACTACATTGAAACGACCCAAATTGAAACCAGCCATATTAAATATTGAAAGTGTCCAAAGGTTTAACAGAGGTCGTCACTTCGGGGAAATTCAATGTTTTGAGGTTACCGAGTATTACATGGGGGAAAGCCTGAGGAGACACATATTCAAGCCAATGTCAAGTGCCCACTTCATCCTTTCATGGGGAGGGGGTCAGGGTAAAGATGAAGTCAATTCGTCTTTTTTGCAATCTCAAAATGTAATTTTGAGATGGCCCCTAAACGAGGCTACCTGATTGATGGGAGGACAATCTGATGCATACATAGGCCTATGCAGACACCAAGGCCTTGTACAGAGCATAGCAAATAGTACCTATAATATTGTCATGTCACTTTGGTTCACACACTGCAGCCCAGATAAACATTAGGCCTCGTGACAAATGGGATCATAAATCACGCCTGAGGTAGGCCTATTACCCTTAGTACATGTACCTAATTGGTAGGCCTACCAACCATTTTCACTGTCGACTTGAGAAGATGGGGTGGGTCTTGGATCTTGAAATTGGGTCTTGGATCTTGGATCTTGAATTAGGGTGTCCCGAATCTGATGCCATAATTGACATTATGAACTGCAGTCGTGTGCGGTACTCCTTTCGTCACCTCACGCTAGTAGGCCTATGCAGTGACGGAGTGAGCAAGCATCTAGAACCACCGCTTACGCCGAATCGGTTAATGTCGTCCTGGGTATAACAGAAATATACCCAAGGTTCAATGTTGTCCCACTATACCCTGGGTGTAGTTCGATCTACAAAAGTGTACCCAGTACCGTAGTTTTGAGCCTAGGTACGAGTTAGGAACGGATCAACAGGACTGCGGGCGATTGGTACTTCTGTTGTATACCTGGGCGGCATTTTGTGACAAATGCATGAGTTGAAAACATGTTTTTCGACTTGTCATGCTTGTGGTCCTGTGACATTTGCGAGAACAATCTCATCTTCAGGTGCTGTATCCAATCCTGGGTAGGCTATACTTTTGTAGATCAAACTATACCCATGGTGTAATTTTGTGCGACGACGTTGAACCTGGGTATATTTCGGTTATACCCAGGATGACATTGGCCGATTCGGCACCGGTTACCCTAGGATGGGTCTCACGAGCAACATGACCAGTGCATGAGTGGTGGAGAAGGCATTGTCTGCTTTGCCTGTCATTTGGGTGATTGCGACTTCACCCATGAGAATCAGAGTCACAAGTCATACAGGATTTTGGCTAACACCATACCTCATCAATTGTTGTAATCTCTCTTCCCTGCAAAAGAAGTCCAGTCTTCATACGACGTACAACTGAGAACTCACTATGATGGTGATATTGAAGATGCAATGGAGAGGAAAAAATGATGGAGAATTATGGATAACCGATAAAACTGCTTCCTTCTATTCGGCTATAAAATACCCTATTAGAGATCGATGGACCATTTCCAAGTGGCGAACTTCAATGGTTGCTACGATGATGATCAGAATCGGGATGATGCAGTATTTGCAAAATAAGTTCTCACTCATAGCCACAACCAATCTTGACACTAGAGGGTCTTGGGACGAGGTTCAACCAACACCCTCTAGTATTGTTCGAAGGTTACCATCTTGAAAAGTAGTGTAGCGGAAGGTTAAATGGAAAAATATCTACCAATTGTGATCAGGCTCCTAACGGTAACTCCATTAGGAGGAGTGATGCGGTCAAACATGGCGGCGACTGGTCGATGACAGTGTCTATTTGTGTAAGGTCGTGGAGAAAATCGGCACTGTTGTAGAGTTTGAGCCACAACTTACTGTATACGCAAATATTTTTGCGTGTAAAAATTCTCGCGAAAATTGCAAAATCAAAATTTCGCCACAAATATTAATACACGCACAAACGTTTCCCCAAACAATCCAGTCAGTTCCCTTTCCTGCCCTTGACATGAACATTAATCCACGCGAAACAGAAAAAAATGCTCAATTGTGACCCTCCGCTACAGAAAATGAGCCTAAACGTACTGACATGACACCAGGAGATAAAGACAGAAACAGGCTCACTCAAATTTCACAATAGGCAGACAACACTGAAATTAAGAAATGTAACCTTCCAAAAACAGTCGCTCCGAGGTTGGCAAGTTGGCACCAATGTATTTGTCAATTTCAGTATTGTCTGCCTGTCTGTTGTGAAGTCTCAGCGATTCTATTTCTATCTTTATCTCCTGGTGTCATGTCGGTACGTTTAGGCTCATTTTCCATGCAACTTAATACTGGTTTTGTAGCGGAGGGTCACAATTCGTGAAATATTATCTCGTGAAAATATTTGCGTATACGGTAATGTAGATGCATACCACGTCAACTTGTTTGTCCAATAGCAAGCTTCAGAATCGTAGACCATCTATACAGCCCTCGGCTTACATGTGCACACTCTATAACAACGTGTTGCTATATTTAGATCCTCGATTTATACATCTGGCAGCCGGAAGACATTCTGCCAAACTGTCCATACCGACAACTAATTTTGAATCCACTGTTATTTGCAAGAACAGGGACAAATCATGCACAATTAACAATAATTTTGTTTTTTTCTGATCTATATGGAGGAGATTTGTTGCAGTTCCCTTAACCATTTTAATTGATTCAGAAATGATGTCTCTTGTCAACCTCCACGACAATCAATTTCCATCTTCTGTAAACATAACGAGCAGACGATAATTTGGTGCCTGGATGGAACATTTTCATATTGCTAAGGTTTCTGCGTAGAATCCTGAAAGTGAAGTTTATCTTCTTATAAAATTGATTTAGGTTTTGTCATTAAATCGGTTTGAAAAAAATAATCTTTGATATTCCTACCAGAAATGGATTTGATGGTGTAAACTGTACAGTGAGACCAGTATTAATTGAATTATAATTGACTGCAGGGAAGTTTTTTTTCAGATATCAATCAAGTTATGGTGTGTTTATTTCAAGAGCACATGAATGTAATGAGGAACCAGCGGAACTAATCCGTGACATGGTGCTGACGAACATATGACATCAAAAGTCAAGCCAATGTTATTTGCCATATATACCTGAAGTAGTCCATTAAATTTTGAATTTTACACGTTCATCATCAAGTACATGCCAGGACTGACTCAATGTATCTGAATGTTTTCAAACGAAAATTCAAGCTGGAACATTTTGAATTTCATCGATAAAATTGACTATTTTAGCATAAACAACAGACCGAAGAGCAACGTCATCGATGTGACGCATCGCACATAACGTCACGAACGATGCGCAACGTCATTGATGTTTTCAACGTCGAAACGCGTGCACTTTTGTGTTAAAACTGTGTTGTTGCCCAGCGCTTCCTTTGGGCACGCCGGTTCCCCATTAGTTTTCAGGCAATGTGCTGAAGGAACGTGTTTTTCCGACAGTTCAGGAGAGAATTGGGGGATGCTTTCCCGACGGCGCAGGACGGAGGGAGATGCTTATTTTGGTTTGTTATCTAACGGAATTTCCTCGCTTTTTTCTTCCAGATGACGGGCAGTAATGGGATGAGGATAAATGATCTAGTCAATGACATCATCATGGATTTTCAACTCGCGCAGTACCAAGTGTGCTCAACGGAGCCCCGCCAAGTCCTCAATCCCGACGCGGATGCACATCTCGTTCAGAATTGTGAGATTATCGTCGAGGACTTATCAGAGGATAACTCCGCTGATCTCAAAGCTAGTAAGTAAAAGTGCCTCCAGGAGGCGCTGTGTCAGGATCAGAAAATAATAAGATGGGTTTGACAGTCAATCAATCAATCAATCAATACATGGCATCACTTGAAATAGACTTATAAGCGAATTCCTCAATTGCTTAATTAAAGCTGACGTGAACGAACAAAAAGCCCCCATGCGACGAGCAAGAGAATTGCAAATGCCCTGCAGACACCTCAAACGAAGGCTCAGAACATGATACACCCCACGACGCCAGGAGGGCGCCACCTTATTTGCCTTCAGGCAACCTTGGAGGAATTCCTCCAAGAGGCAACACAGCTGTCAACATCTCCGGATACCTCTTACACTACTCAAAGCAAAAAAATTGTAGTCATTTAGACGGGATTCGAACCGTCGACCGCCTGATTTGTAATCCACCGCTCTATCCACTCGGTCAACGAGCCAACTGACAGGGTAATGACTTATGTTTGTCATAGACGTAGGCCTTCGACTTACGTTATAGGCCTAATGCTTCGAATAAGAGAAAACATGTGAAATCTTCCAACAAGTTCGGTGGCTGAATGGGGAAGACAGCGGGACAGAGATAACAAGGCGCGGGTTCGATTCCCAGCGGGGTCAAACTTTTTTCTTTGAAAAAAGTGTTCAGCAGGAGCTCACCAGAGGATGTTGACACCTCGAAAGCTCGATGACAAATGAGGTGGCGCCCTCCTGACCTCGTGGGGCCTATCATGTTCTGAGCCTTCGTTTGAGGTATTTGCAGGGCGTTTGCAATTCTCTTCCTCGCCGCATGAGGTCTTTTTGTTCGTTCACGTCAGCTTTAAGAAAAGCTCTTGACCTGAAATGATAGTAAATGTGACCCGTCACAGCAAAACCAGTCGCATGTCGCGCTTAGCTTGGCAGGATGAGACCAAATGTGTGGTGGTCTAGGAAAACCCATCGGAAGTCGCTGAATGATCAACAAGGGCTATCAGATTGCCTGTGCATTGATCTGTTACTGTTTACCTGTTACGTGGTACAATGTACGGGTTCACCAAGGCCATGAACACTTTCCTCAAACCCGACATGCGACGGGTTTTCCTAGACCGCCACACAAATGTTTGTCAGTTCTGGCTATTATGAAATCTAAAACAATCTATTTCTTCTATTCTCTCCTGGTGTCATCTTAGTTCGTTGAGGCTCACCTTCTGAGCGACATGCGTCTGCTTTTGCTGTGACGGGTCACAAATGGTGTCTTCTGTCTGTCTGTCCAGCTGTTCTTCCTGTTGTGATGGACAAACATCGTACACGACAAAATATGTCCGGCAACAAAAATTCCTGGAGCCGTACATTACAGTTGTAAATTTGTTCGAAAAAAACACACTGACTTCATTTTAGGTCGGCTGCTCTGCCAGAGATGTACTTTGTCTGTTTCCACAGAAATTGATTTCTTCGCTTTAACGAAATTAATCATTTAGATGAACTGTTTTGTTTGCCGTGTTTCCAAAATCCAGGATATACTGCAGTAAATGGTTGTGGGATAATTTGAACCATTTCGTCAATTAGGTGCCATCGTAGTTTGGGTATACTGGAGATATATTCATCATTATGACGACATGAAGTTTACAGCACAAAGGGAATTTGAAGCTACTGTAGTCATGGTACTAATGCCACAGAGAAGTTCCAAATCCTGATGCTAGGTGGCATTGTCTTTCTGGTTAGCTCAGCCCAAAAATGTGTCCCAAGAAGTTTAATGGTACAGTACGTTAATTGACCTACCTTTATCCGCATACCTTCCGTGTACGGCACGCGGAAGATACACTTCAGTTCATTGTGTATGATATGGGTGCGTCACGTGTCTCTTCTGCGTGACGTCCACGCACCACAGGTGAATGACGTTACATCTTCACTGCGTGCCATCCACGACGGTGCGCGATGTTCGCGGATGATACGAGGACAGTACGCGCATGACGTTGCATGTGGTACGCGGATGGTGCGCGGTGCGGAAGGGAGGTCAATTGTGCAACGTACTGTAATTTTTGGTTCCTCCTCTTTCAGCTTATGATAAAAGGTATCGTGTGGTGCTAGAATTATGGA
Source organism: Notospermus geniculatus (assembly GCA_002633025.1). Taxonomy (NCBI): domain Eukaryota; kingdom Metazoa; phylum Nemertea; class Pilidiophora; order Heteronemertea; family Lineidae; genus Notospermus; species Notospermus geniculatus. The sequence goes on along the minus strand of NMRB01001608.1, from coordinate 107,536 downwards.
AATCAGAGAAGAAATTCAAAGAATTTATCAAGAGTGTATTCGATGTTTATGCTGACCCACTCAGGTAAGTGCTATAGTGTTACCATCACCTCACACTTATAACAAATAAATAAATAACATGATAAATAATTCTAATTCTAACCCTTCTTTAAGCAGGGGTTGCGCAGTCTGCCTGTGAGGTTCCTTGCCCCTGGTGGTCACACCTCCTGAGCATAGAGAGTTGCTAAAATCATCAACCCAATCCTACCTTCCCTTATGTCCCTTCTTTCCAAATCCTTCATAGGATCATTTTCTCAGGGTCTACAATCAGTTTCAACTTTTAATACTAGGTGGCAGCGCTGAAGTATAGTTATTTCAGTACTGCCGCTTGTCTGATAAATTCTCATTCTGTTAGTCAGAATAAAAATAGTTATTTGGACTCAAATTTTCTTTCAGAAAATTCTCCTCAATCAGCCCAGAAGACCACAGATCATTATTTTCTGGATTAGAACCTATACTCTCCATGTCAACACTCTTATGTACCAAGGTAAGGCTCAAGTTTGTGGTCACTTCTACAAAGGACCATTCAGATGAGGTCTTCACTGGCTGAGAGCCAGTCTGGAGAATCTTTAAGTGAGGTGACAATGAGGACATCTATTGGCCACTCTGTAAACCAAATGGACACAACTAAAAGTTGAATTGAACTGGTCAGGTTTACACATTCTTTCTTTTTAGTCTGGTATGTCTCCTTTATCTAAACCTCCCCTTGCAGGCCACCTGCACAGCTAGAAAGCACCACTTTCTTTAAGACATCAACTCGTCCCCAGTCGGCCATTCCAATTCCATTCTCCATGTAGGCCTACCCTCATAGGAATTACAAGTCATTCTGTCACATTTTCTCTGCCACCTTTAGGCTATTGAGTAAAAACATAGGCCTACTTATTTAAATGCAGGGCCGTCCGCGAAGCCAGACCATGGAGCTATCTCCATGGCTAGATCCTCTTGGCGAAGGCCTAGGCTGGTTCAAAGGATTTCATGCTCATTTGATATGCCAACATTCAGAGATGTGACAAGTTAAATAAAGCATTGGCTGATCCTTAGGGACTCAGTTTATACACCAAGGAGGTCTTTTAACAGATATAGTGTCAGGTTTCCAGTAGTGAGTTTGTACAAAGCCTGGTTAGCCCTATGACAACATTTAGCGATGATTCACCAATTGTTGAGGTAGGCTTTAACAATAGAAGAATCCTCAGTATTGTTGTCGTAGGCCTAACCGCACCGTTGCAGAAACTCGTTACTCTCAGAAATCATAGGCTTAGTGGCATGATACATGTAGCTGTCCAAGTCCATATCAAGTGCAGCCAATTTGTGTGACCTGTCACTCTGACCGTCCGACCTCCATCGGTGATCATGAATGATGACAGCCTCCCGTGATTCTCAAGTGTTCATCATTGTCCGAGAAGTCACCGCGGCCCTTTTGTACCTGAAAGGCGATCACTTGCACCCTTAACTCTATTCAGTCCTCTGAAGAGATAATAGCACCTGAGGAATCTTTTTGAGGGGGTTCTCATCCCCTTTTGTGTCAGGTCCCCAGGTGTCTTCGACTGTCTAGTCCGCACGTTTTCATCTCGTGATAATAACCGGTTACCTGATGCCCTAAAGTCAGTAAGTCGCCCTCGCTGAATACCCCCTGTAGAAATAGGAGGTGTCATGAATACCCTTTGTCTGCTGCCTTTTCCCTGCCGAACCCTGTTCATTTTCAGCCATTGAGGGCAGGAAGGGCTCTATTGGTCCCTTGATACGGTATGCCACTCACAAATGATGACCTGACTGATAAGATCACCTTCTTCATCAAAAACGCGGAGGAGTTCCTTCATTACTAAGAAAGCTGGTATTTTCAGCTGCAGAAATAAAACGTCACAGAGACAGTCCTCTTTATATCGGTCCTTGGCCCATGTTCCCGAAGCCGTCCTGCTCTGGTGAACACTTATGGCCTCCGTACACTTGTGAGATCAGGGTGATTTTTAGATGCACCTCTCTTAAGCAAGGTTCATTGGCGCACGGATCCGGCCCGTTTTTAGTCCGTTTGCCCCTATTTTTAGCTCACTGGGGTGAGCTATTACGATGGTGCAGCGTCCGTCGTCGTCGTCGTCATCGTCCGTCGTCCGTCGTGGTCCGTTAGCAGGGCACGTTTCGTAACCGCTGGAGCTATTGATCTGAAACTTGGTACATATATACCCCTAGGTCAGATGACCCATGACACCAAATTTCGGTCCCATTCGACTCTCAGTTTGGCCACCAGGTGGCAGAAAGCAAAAACACAAAAAGTGCAATAACTCCTGAACTAATGATTAGATCATCTCCAAATTTTTATCATAGGTGTAGCTAATAAGGATACACAACATATATAACGGGTTTTTGATTTGACCTACTTTTCAAGGTCACAGAGGTCAAAGTTCGACAAAAGTGATGAACCTGCCACAGTTTGTCATTATTTCACCGAGCAACTTCGTATCTTGCAAAAACATGCATTGGAGGGGTACCTTAAAAAATACCAAGTTTCGGTCCCGATTGGACAACCAATATGGCCGCCAGGTGGCGTAACCTGAAAATCAAGTAAGTGCTATTACTCAGGAACGGTTTGACGCAGAGTGCTCAAATTTGATATTTACCTCCATCTAGATGACCTTTACATGCATGTCAAATTTCGGCCTGATTTGACTTCAAACATGGCCACCAGGTGGCATAACCCAAAAATCATCAAAGTGCTGTAATTCAGGAACGCCTTAACCCAAAGCGCTCCAATGTGCTATGTGGCCCCCTGCAGATGACCTTTATGTCCATGTGAAGTTTCGGCCCGATCGGACATCCAATATGGCCACCAGGTGGCATAACCCGAAAATCATCAAAGTGCTGTAACTCAGGAATGACTTCACCTGAAGCGCTCCAATGTGCTATGTGGTCCCCTGCAGATGACCTTTATATGCATGTGAAGTTCCAGCCCGATCGGACATCCAATATGGCCGCCAGGTGGCATAACCCAAAAATCATTAAAATGTTTTCTGGGAATGACTTGACCCAGATTGCTCATAACTGATGTGTACCTCCCTCTGTCATTAGACTATTATGTCCAACCCAGTGAGCACATGGTCCATGGACCATTTCATTGTGGATACAACAACGCACAAGTCAATATGATCGATTGGCTAAAGTTTAGAATCCCCGATCGGAAGTGATGTTACTCCATGGCACACAATGGAAATCCTATTGTACAATGCGGCTTATTCCGTCAGTCGATGACCTTTTTTGGGGCACTGATCGGGGATTCTAAACTCGTTCCGATCGATTTTTTACGGACCTGAGTCGGACAAAACCCGTGTGCCAAGGAACCCTGCATTATGCAGCCACAAAGTGGCCACAAGGCCTCCGAAAAGCAGGGAATTGTATAAAAACAGTCCCAGTATGATAAAATCGGACAGAGTTCTTACAAATACAGGAACCACACAATGTCAACACCAGAGTCAGGTATATGATTTGGTTTATGAAGGTGTAGTAATTGAACTGGGTGCATAAGCTAGTGTCCATTGCGGTCAACCTATTGTCCACTATCAGCCTGACAAGGATTTGGGAGGAGAATGAAGGGAAAGGAGTTAAAATTCCCACTATAATTGCCCTTATGTTTTTCTGAGTACTTAATTCTTTATGTAAGAGCGTGTTTTGTTACGCCAAATCTTGTCACTGGTATTGTAGTAAACTATTGTAGTCAAACACTTCATGCCTATTCAACTGTTGAAGAATATGTTTTCCTGCCAAGGGTGATCATCAGAAAAGGGCCCCAGTACAAGTCATGTTGGGGTGTAAGTTGGAAGGGGTCTCAGTTGTTGGGGTCTAAAATGTCCCGATAGTGGGAAGATTTGGAGATGGTTGGAAACTGCAGCTTCAAGGACCGGTTTGTAGCCTTTCCTGGTCGGATTTAGTCAAGGCCCTGGGATCAATCTTTGTCATCTCCACTCTTAAATGATCAGGGAACTATGTAAAATCTACAGGGGTCTATCAACAAATGTGACCCGTTCTGGCAAAACCAGCCATATATCGCTCTTGCCTTGGCAGGTTGAGACCAAATGTTTGTCAGTTTCAATATTATCTATTATGAAATCTGAAACAATCTATTTCTTCCATTCTCTCCTGGTGTCATCTTAGTTCATTGAGGCTCACCTTCTGAGCGACATGCCTGGTTTTACCCGAACGGGTCACAAATGTCTGCAGTCTTCTTCATGGATACACTGGAACCTCCCTTTGACGACACCTCTGGCAGTAGGACACCTCGCTTAGGACATCAAATTTTGACCACTCTTGAGGGTGTTCCTGATTGATGCCGGGTGTGTGGTATGATGTCCAGATCTTTTTACTGATGTTTTCTTTTTATTTCCTCTTCCAGTTGGAGGATACAATCAAGATTTGGGAATCATCAACATCAACTGTAGGTAGGTACATGTATATGCATACATGACGAGAGAAATTACTGTAAAGCCTGGTGGATCCTGCACATTTATACAGTAAAGCCTGGTGGATCCTGCACATTTATACAGTAAAGCCTGGTGGATCCTGCACATTTGTACAGTAAAAACTGGTGGATCCTGCACAAGATGAGAATACAGTAAAGACTGGTGGATCCTGCACATGATGAGAAGAAAACAGTAAAGACTGGTGGATCCTGCACATTACTGACAGACTCCTTTAAATATCAAAACATTATGATTATCTGGAGGCTCCTCAGTCGTCACCTCCTCTGATAAAACACCTTCTCCGAGCCACCACTTTGTCCGACTCGGTACCTGGAGTGCCATCGTATAGTATTCTCAACATTCAATGCAGATTTCCATCCATCTAAACATTCATTTTCTCCCTAATTTCAGGCAATTTATTCTCCAAACAATTCTTGCATCACTTCGATGAATACTACACACGCTATCCATTTGTCAAATTGTAAGTATCCAGAAAGTAGTACAGGCTTTATTCAACAGGTGTCTCTGCTGTCTGTTAACCCTCAAGTCCATCATGGTGCATCTGTAATGAACCTGAAACATAAGTAACCATATTTTCCTCTTTAAAACACATGACAGTTGAGAACAGCAGTTCCCCAAATAGTATCCATAATTCAAAGGGTCTGCTGCACCAGTTATGAGTGTTTTATGTTTTGGTTAATTCTATACACTGCAAAAACTAAACTGTATTTTTCTGGTCAACATTTGGTTGAAAAAGTTCTAATCTTTTCAGATTATTACGGAAAAAACGGGACACGGATGAGGAATTTGTCCAGTTTTGTAGACTACGACGCGGGGCAGCACGACATTCATTAGACTCTCTTCTACTTCTTCCTGTAAGTTCTTTAGTGTTTTATTCTGATCATAGATGTCACCACTGGTGTCAGAAGTCCAGGCCTATTTTACAGTGAATTACTGGATTTCAATGGGGAACCGGCGTGCCCAAAGGAGGCACTGGGGAACAACTCAGTTTAAACACAAATGCGCATGTGCTGCGACGTTGAAAACGTCATTGACGTCGCGCATCGTTCGTGTGTGATGCGTCATTCAAAATGAATGACGTTGCTCTTCGGTCTGTTGTTTACGTTAAAATAGTCAATTTTGTTGATGAAATTCAACATGTTCTTTAGGGTGTAGTTTCAGAATTAAATGGCAAATAACGTTGGCTTGACTTTCGACGTCATAGTTTTAACTGAGTTGTTCGTCAGCGCCACGTCACGGATTAGTTCCGCCAGTTCCTCATTGAAAGTTTGGCATTCCCTCTGCTCTCATGTGTCATTGAGGGCGCAGACCATATTTCCTTCCCAGCTAACTTACCAATAATAAAGAACTGGACGTTCCCACACGGTTGTCCATCACAGTCTTATTGTAACAGATACATGTATAAAGGCCTGTTTCCACAAAGTTGTCGTCTCTAAAATATCTCCTAGAACCCAAACCCATGAATATTTTTGGCTCAGATTTGGTATGTAGATAGGTCAGGATGTATGGAGGTGCTGAGGAAATTTTGGCTCTGACCGCTTCAGGCGTGGATGAATAAGCAGACCTGCAAAATGCAAAAATCTCAGAGATTTATCTATCAGAAAGCAATGAAAAGTTTATTTATCATTTGTTGCATACAGAATTAGCCAGGGTTACTGGAATCTACCTTCCACATGGCCACCATTGTTTCTAACAGAAATTTCATCTCTTCTTCGCATTCTGGTGACTGAACAGATCACCATATCTTGTGGAATTTCCTGGAAAGCTCTGACACCTGCACTTCGGACCCTTTTACTTTTGGTTTCACTGTTCCTTCATAACAAGACACCATCATACAAACATTACATAAACATTATGAGTATGTCTACACCTAGCAGCTTACAAAATCTGAGCCAAAAATATTCATGGGTTTAGGTTCTAGGAGATATTTTAGAGATGACAACTTTTTTTTGAAACACCCTGTAGTGGAAACAGGCCTTTAGAGAGGCCCAAACTGTCACCCTCAGTAATTGATGACCATGTGTCATTTTTCCTCTTGACCCTGACGTTTCTTTTTATCATAACCGTTCCGGCCCTTGACTTTGAGTGCGCTCTGTTTGTGGCAACTCAAATTGTCTTCTCATAATCAAGAAGTTGCGAAGTCAACCACGGTTCAAAGACCGCATATTGTGCCGTTGATCTCTGACATATAAAAGTCACATTATATCTTTGTCGTATCGCTTTCATGACATTTGAAATATTAAGATCCCTTTTTATGCAGGAAGCTCATATTTGATTGGTTGTCATGTATGTACGCATTTAGGTGTGATGTAAAGCAACGAGGGAACTACGTAAAGCAGCTGAGTCGAGAAATTTGAATTTGAATTCAAGTACATTTCAGTTCGTAGTGTAGTGTTAAAACCAATTTCAGTTGACAGGTTGAGCAAATTTAGCATCATTTCATGCAGTATATCACCGGATGGTGGTCAGCTGCAACACCGTGACACCTTGGCCCACATTGTTGATATTAGTTTGCAAATCAACAGGGAGACATCACCTTTAAATCATTTTCTCCAAGTTGTGCACGTAGCTCTGGCAAAAATTCAAAGATTTCATCACCTTGTACGCAATTTGCAATCACAAAGTTTCAAAGCAGACAACATGTCATAACATTGTGCTGTGACCATGTTGATATTTCCAGCATTGTTCTGGCGGCCAGTAAGTGCCACTAATGCTGCATTCACATCATCAAAATTGGTTTCCGGAAATCGAAATACAGAAATCGATTTGGTTACGCTGGGTCAGGTCACACTACAGCTTAACCGATTTCGATGCGAAACAAAACGTGCCACACTGAACCCGCAATAAACTGTGCACGCCACCTATGATCGTTAAGAAAAACTGTACATGGGGTGAAGCCTTACGAAAATGTGACATGAATGACATTACCACGTGGTAATGAGCGAATTTTTCACCAAAAATGTGTAAAAGTACACAAAAAATGGGTGAATTTCGCCCATTACCATGTGGTATTATGTCATTTACACGTGTCACATTTTTGTCCAAGCGACACTGGATATGTGCAATCCGATGAGTCATATCCGTTCTGCTTGTTTTGGGATAAGCAGGTTACACTGTAAATCTGTTTCGCAATAACTATTTCGATTTGGCTAACGCACATCGAAACCGATATAAATACTGGATTCGTTAAATCGGTATAAAAGTGCTCTGTTGCGATTTGAGTGTGATGCATTGTATCGGAATAAGCCTTTATTGCAAATTCGATTCAATATAAAACCCTAGTGTGAACATGGCTTTATATCCTCCAAGATGTTAGTAATTCTCTCCAAAGCCTAATTACTGAAAACAACAATCTCGGGCTTTGTTGACCCAAGTTGAATTCTGTGGTCAAAATATCTGAACACTGCAGTGACCCGTGACTTTCCTAGTAAGTAATCAACCGAAATTGAATTTTGTGGTCAAAATATCTGAACACTGATCAGTGACCCCTGACTTTCCTAGTAAGTAATCAGTAAGGTATTTAGTTAAGATTACCACGGTCGTCATAATGATAAGACCCATGGAGTTATTTCAACTACTGTACTTCAGTAGAAAAATGAAAGACAGAATGCTCTGAGTCCTACGGACCCATGAATTCCAGGTCTTACTATTTCTATTGTGGGAGTCTATACTTCACCGAGAGGATTCGCACTGGGAGAAAACACCCGAAATGTTAGAGGGGCCATTTCCCCCAAATCATATTTTGCCTGCCAGAGGTCAGTTTCGTAATCATATTACAGTGGCCCCCTCAGCGATTTTATCTTTGTGCTTGTAAATGGACAACAAGATTAAGTAATTAGTTCAATCGGTTTTGAAATTTTCAATTCTTATCAGTAAAACTTAATCAAATTATCAACCTAAACCTTTTGGCAAATACAAAATGTTATAATCCTGATATACTATACAAGATTAATATCTTGCATTTTACCGGTCATAAGGTTCCAAAACAACACCACTCCCCCACCCCACCCCACCCCACCCCACCAGTCCTACAAACAACTACAGCAAGTGACAGGTCCCCTGCTATGAAAACTGTGAAAGGCCGTTATTTTTGTGACCAAACAGACAAACCTTAGGAAGGAATTTCTGCAGAAAAGTAATGCAAATAAATTGCCAGAGATGTATGTCAGATCCACGTACCCAAGAAATGTTGGCCTAAACTAATATTTCCTTGAAAAGACCCTTGACATTGATTCACCGTGTTTGCTTTTCCATGCAAACAAGGGACAGGCCTAGAGGTGAAGGTTGTTGGACTGATTCCGAAATGTAGGCCTATCAAACCACTTGTTGTTTGGCCATCTTGAAATTGCCACCAACACAAAATAGCAACCTTGAAATCACCACCAATGCTTGTCGATTGGCCACCTTGAGATCACTAGCAATGCTTGTGGACAGTCCTCCTTGAAATCACTAGCACTGCCTGTGGATTGACCAGCTTGGAGTCACCAGCAATGCTTCTGGCCCA
>NMRB01001608.1:50199-98230 GCA_002633025.1 Notospermus geniculatus | reverse complement strand
ACTTCCAATATGGCCGCCAGGTGGCGTAACCCGAAAGTCATCAAATGTGCTATAACTCAGGAACGACTTGACCCAGAGCGCTCAAATGTGCTATGTGGCTCCCTCTAGATGACCTTTATGTGCATGTGAAGTTTTGGCCCGATCGGACATCCAATATGGCCGCCAGGTGGCATAACCCCAAAATCATTGAACTCCTGCAACTTGGGAATGACTTGACCCAGATTGCTCATAACTGACATGCACCTCTCTCTGTCATTACCGGGTACACTATTATGTTCAAACGGGTGAGCACATGGTCCATGGACCATTTCATTGGTGAGCAAAATTAAGGCCTTTTTAAGGCTTTTTGAGGCCAGAGTAGTCCAGGAAAAATTTAAGGCCAAGTTGTCAGGAGTTTTCATGTAGGTTGTGCAACTTGCGGTAAATATTAACTCAGGAGAATGTTGTAAGGAACACATAAAGGTCAGCGCTGAGGGGCGGGATCACGACTTTCACGACCGGGCGGTTTTCATCTGATATGAATGAAATGTTGTTGGGAAGGGGAAACGGTTTAATAAAAATTCAAAATTGAAGCTACATCAAATTTAAGGTCTTTTTAAGGCCACTGAGTGAAAAAATACTATGGGTCGTATTTTAGAACGTTCCTTAACGTTAAGGTCGACCTTAAGTCTATTGTAAAACCATCGAGAACAATAGATTTAAGGTGGACCTTAATGTAGGAACGTTCTAAAATATGGCCCTATATTGAAAGCTTTTTAAGGCCTTAATTCTGAAAAAGAAAAATTCCTGACTTTTAATGCTTTGTAAGGATCCGCGGGAGCCTGTGTCTGCCTGCCGTACACTCTCATCCCATTCATAGATAATTCTCCCACCAATCTTGCTCCCGTTTGTTGTGCTGTTGTGATACAAAAATGCCATCCAGTCATGATCATGAATAATGATAAATTCCACGAGATCTTCGTAGACAAAACATGTTTTGACTTTAGCGGTTTCTCAATATTGGTGGGGTGTCTGTGACGGGTGTCTCGTCTGCTAATAGCACTCTAACGTGAGATTAATGGCCCTAAATACAGGTGTCATTCACTGCAGAACCACATGAATTGATCGTCTGCTCTTCAATGATATATGGCGCTGTTTTTCTCAGCGTGTGTACTCCCTGACCTGAATCGTCTGATTCGGATGTCGGTGTCGCTAAAACTCGCGACGCTGTTCCTAATTGAGAGGTGTCCTGATTACATGGTCAAACTGGAATGACCAGTCTAAGACTGAACTTTGGTGTTCTTATTAGAGTTAAGCCTAGTTCATACTTCGACGCACGACCATCGCCAGTGACCGACCCACGATCTTGTGTTCAACGCCGACCCCGTCGGGCAATTTGGTCGCCGTCCGATCATGAGACTTTACATGTGTAATTACTTGAGTCATTTCATAACGCGTCACCGTCGCTGAAGTACGCTGGAATATGAATCAACTCTGCGAAGTCGGCGTCCATATTTTGATCGCGCATCGGACGCCGACAGTCGTGCTTCGAAGTATGAACTAGGCTTCAGACAGGCATGCTCTCGACAGAGGTGTCCGCAGAAAGTGCTTCCACTGGTATAGCAAACAGGAAGCCATTAGTTCATTCCTTATAATGTAGGAGGAAACCAGAGTCTTGTGCCACTAAAAAGGTTAGCCTCTCTCTCTCTGACAGAGGGAACAAGTCTGACAGGAATCTGGCGGATGGCATATCTGGGGGCGGACCAGGGGCGGATCCACGATTTTGGAAAAAACAGGGGGCCCACTGTGCTAGAAACATTGAAATCTGCGGTGAATTTCAATGATTTGCTCCAAATTTCAGAATTTCACGGTCAATTTTACAGATTTGTTGGCCAAAGGGAGGGGGTACGCCAGGTGTACCCCCCCTTGGATCCGTGCCTGTCTGACGAAGGTCACCTTCTAAAACCACCGTAAAAACCACAATACAAGGTTTTAATATTCCCTGTGTCCTTGAGCGCATTCCTGTTTTTGAAATTCACATCAAAGTTTCACGTCAACATGCACTTGTTCTCTAGCCTACCCATCCTACCGTTGTCTGAAGTCAGACATATTGTCATGTGAATGAAAACCTGTTGAAATTTTGATGTATCATCCCGATGACCTCTACTGATTCAAAAATGATATAAATTAATAAATTCAGAGTCATGACTTTACGATTAGCAGACCATTATTGTTGACCTTTTGACATGTTCCTCACTGACCGAATTTACGTCTGCTTATCTCCCATCTGACCCTGTTGACAGCAGACGTCATAAATAATGAATGATTTCAAGAATTTCATGTTTAATTCATTATTTTGCAACGTTAATGGAAGTAGTACTACACGCTTCACCGGGGAGGTGTGACTTACTTAAATGTCATGTATCCTTGAGCAAGACACTTCACTGCCATCCGTAGGGGTACTCGGTGAACACTGGAACAGGTACCATTCGGGCTGAACTGGCTAACATACATGTAGAATGAACTCTTTCTAATGAGGAGATCCATGGCTTGAAAAATCTAAGCCCGGTGGTCGAGTGGTTAGCGCGCTTGACTACCAAATTGTGCAATGGGTCGGCGCAAGTTCGACTCCGGGTGAAGGCATAAGCCTAGTTTACACTTCGACGCAAGACCATCGGCGTCCGACGCCCGATCAAATCTGGACGCCGACTTCGCGGAATTGATTCATAGTCCAGCATACTTTAGCGACGGCGACCCGTTATGAAATGACTCAAGTAATTACAGCCTCGCGATCAGACGCCGACCAAATCGCACGACGGGGTCCGTGTCGAACGCAAGATCGTACGTCGGTCGCCGATGATGGTCGTGCGTCGAAGTATAAACTAGGCTATAGGCCTGTACAAAAAATTGTGAAACAAAAATTGTGAAATTGAGGGTCTGTTGGATGGGACTAAAAGTCGTGGTCCCTTGTACCTCGTCCTGAGTGTCTATGCCAGGGCAAGTAAAAGACTCCACACAGGTGGGCAGTAGCCTGTCGTGGACTCCATACCTCCGGCAAAAACCCAACAGGGTTATGATGCCGGTAATGGATATGATATGATATGTGTCATCAGTGTCCTCATTGAACTGGTGCCCAAATTACAGGTGGCAAAAAAGTTGAGCCGCCATTTGATCGAGCCTGAACTAAGTGTCACATGAGTGGTTTTTGATAGTTTCATGAACATAAAGGCCAAACCATTCACATGATATTTACAGCACTGTAAAATACTTGGATTCAATTCAGTGGCTAAAAAGAAGTCATGCATGAAAAGTTTGAAACCTCAAAAATTGACGCCTGTTGAGCGGACATCCATATTCTTCCGTCGTCTTTGAATGCAACTGACATCATCGCGTCTTATAAATCGTGTCACTAAGTATTGGAAATTTACTTCACACGAAAGACGAGCCGTCTGCATTGACGTCAGCGCCGTCCCCTTTTACCGGCCATCATACACTTCGTGCCGACACTGACAACTTTGTGATTTACACCGATGTAGGCTATATCGAAACTATTGAACTTCGTTCGATTATGTGAAATACTGTCCGCCTTGTCAGCCAATAAACTGCGAAAGGAATATTCCTTCAAGTAACAATTTGTTTTCTATACTTGACCTACTTCTTGAAGATTTTGACAACCCTCAACATTGACACCTTGACTGCACAAGAGAAGTCTTCTCAGAGAACTGACTTACGAACACAAGAACCTTGCATATTGAACATAAGAACCTTGCATATTGTAATGTAATAATATGTCTCTTGTTTGTGCTGTAGTTTCTAAGAAAATGAGTTTGATGTCAGAGTCACATGAAGCTCTTCATTTCAATCAACCTATTTCCTCTGATTCACAGCTCGCGTCTTTCATTAAAAATGGTCGGCTCAAACCCTGCCGAGTGTTGACGTCATCACCATGCAGTATTGTGTTGACAGTGTCTGCTTGCATCACTGGGCTCACGCCTTCCTCGTCTCATTTCCTTACAAATCAGATCGAAACCCGGGGCCGGTGTCTTTATTTTTGATCAAAACAAAATGCCTTGAGCGACAGGTGACTTCTCAATGTGTTCTCCCTCCAGTGACTGGCAAAATCTAAGCCTGGATGGCTACCAAGGGTATAAGATTCCAATCTGTTAATTACAGTGCTAGTATGAAACTAAATGTAAAGGGCAAGGCCATTCGATGCAAGGTCAAGGTCACTTTACAAGGTCAAGGCCACTTCTCCAGCCATCTGGCCACTGATTGGTTTTGTATGGACAGTTGGGTTGGGACATCTGGCTCATACGATGTATTCAAATGACTAGGTCATATATCTGTGTCAAGGTCACTAAAGGATCTGTGTCAAGGTCAAAACAATATCTCTGTCAAGGTCAAAACAATATCTCTGTCAAGGTCACAGCAAGATGTATGGCAAGGTCACAGCAAGATGTATGGCAAGGTCACAACCAGATCTATAGCAAGGTCACAACCAGATCTGTGTCAAGGTGATAATAAGATCTGTGTCAGGGTCACAACAAAATCCGTGTCAAGGTCACAATCACATCCATGCGTTTCCTTGCTTTGACACATGCAATGTGAGTTGTTTTCCTCCGTGACCGAAGGTCTAGGTCACCGACCTTCTTTGTCGTGAAGTGCAAGTAAAGAAACCCTTCATATTCACCAAAGTACTGCAGTGTTATTAGAAGAATGTTGATGGTTTTGATAAAAACGCTGCAATGTTTGCCTCAAATGAGCCTCAAGTCTGGTTCGCACAAATCGTACATATTCAACGCAACTTAATCACCACTCTGGGACAAGTTTGAAAATATCATTTTCAGGCTTTCGTGCATGTTTTTTGCATTCAATTATACCACTTCATGAAAATGTTTGAAATTTCACACAGAAATAACCCTTTTGAAAACAAATTCGACATACCATATTTTCATTAGAAAAAATTAATCGTGTGATAGTGTCTTTGTTGGGACATAAGAAAGCAATGAAGGGCTGAGGCGCTGAGATACACAATGGGTTCAAGCTAATTAAGTGAATATTTTGCTCGACTTCAGAATTGTGTTTGGGTTTGGGGACTAGGGCCCTGCAGCATGACAGAATTCGTGCATCCTGTTTAAAGTAAATTGATATCGAAAAAATTTGATTTAGAAATACAGTGGAACCTCCCTTAACGGACACCTCTGCCAGGAGGACACCTCTCTATTAGGCTTCCTGTACATAGAAGTATACGGTATTCGGTATACTCTATACGGTATACGGTATACGGATACGGCGATTTATATAGGATATACGTTGGGCTGAACTCGGCCATTTTATCGTTGGATTTGCATTGATGGAAAGTACTAAGACATGTGAAGGATGTGTCAGGACGTTTTTTACACCCAATCCCTGAGTGACCAAGAAAGGGTTAGCATTTTGGAGACACTCTGTAAAATATTTCTTTTGCTGAATATTCGAACCTGAACTTTGTTTCACAATCAGATAGTGACTACCAATATTCTTTGATTTTGATTGCCGGGAATATATTTCTGCTGAAAATCAACGAAAAAAATTATTTAGAATGAGTTAACTGGCCAATCTATGCCTATTCTCCTGACCACGCTCAGTATACGCAGAGGAAAAATCGTGCAAGCGCGATTCCTTCTATACGCGAATAGCGTGCACCGTTCCGCGTATAGTGCTATGTAAGTGGCTATTGGAAATAAACTTGTTCGTTTCCTAGTATACGCGTGCATTACGAAACGTGCACCAAATACCGAATACCGTATACTTCTATGTACAGGAAGCCTTAAGGACACTGGAATTCAGTCCCAAATTGATCATTTCTATTCTATTGACCTCTGTAATCAGGACACCTCTCAATTGAGGACAGCATTTGTCAGTCCCAAAGGTGTCCGTAATAGAGAGGTTCCACTGTAGAATTTGAAAGGGGACGAATTTTCGGGAAAAAATGTAAACAAACTTCTCCAGAATGTCAACAAAGAAATGTTCGTGCATTTTGATTGGCTGAAATTTTGTGTTTACAAACACCAGCCAAATGAAAATAAAATCTGCTATCAATTCACTTTAAGTGGCATATTTGTAGATGCTGCGTCATGAGAGCCAGTGATGTCAGGTTGCATCGGGAAACGTGATGTCACAAATGATGTCATGTCGTTATGACGTTGATGTCAATTTAGACTGAGATTGATGCGATATTCAAGGAGAAGCAATGTGACCTTTAACACTCTGATTTTGAGAGGCGATTCCAACACTAATTTAGCGCCTGGGGCATCCTTTCCACCCCACTGTGCGAATTTCTCTTCTTGAATACTCATATTAGTCTTGATTGTATGTTTATGAAATTTTCTACCTGTACCCAGCCGTCATGACCCTAATAAGGCTCGTCATGACCCTAATTAGGCCTATAATGAAGAAAGACCATCCTGAATTCAATAATATTTGTAATATGGAACGAATTTAATGGACAAATTGAACGCACCTGTATTTTAATCATGCCTGGATTTTAATCATGCCTGGATTCAAGTCAAATCCGTAGGCTTAAGATGCATTGAAAAAAATTGCCACCCGGTGTCAGTTTTAACATAGCGCGGCACGGTGCGACGCAGTTGCTTGCGTGGTCATGATTAGCGGAAGTGACATCATTCATGTCATTCAAATTGTGCCAGATATGCCGGTATCCTCACGCGGCAGGCGATTCGATGTGGAAAAATACTGCAGGAGTGAACGGTGGCGGTGGAAATCGCTTGTCGCGTCCTACCCAACAATCCAGTCAGTTCCCTTCCCTGCCCTTGACGCGAACATTAATCCACGCGAAACAGAAAAAAAATGTTCAATTCGTGAAATATTATCCCGTGAAAATATAACACTAAACGTAAACGTTAACGATAACGTTATTTTTGTACCGAAAATGCAATATAAAATCTGGTTAATGTGTGGTATGAAAAATAACGTTGTGGTAAAGTTTACGTTTATCGTTTGATTTCTAAACCTCCGTATTGTCTGTAGAGCAGCACTAACGTGGTACATGTATTTAGTGCCCACGTACCAACCCAATATTTTTCTAAAATGGAAGTGGTTAACTTAGAAGAACAAAACATTGGTTCCCATGGTCTAAACCAGAATGCCAGATTTGAACACCTGACCTAATTGTATTAAGATTATTGGAATGAACAGCAAGTATGATAAAAACTGTTTTTGTTTGCATTTTATAAGTGGAGTCTAAATCTCTCATGATCAATTGAATTTAACCAGCCTTGTATCTTGGATTAATAGAATTATCGTATTTATCGCACTTCAAGGGCGTTCTTTTGTGTCTTGATAAATCCTGTTATTTGATCATAAGATATTAGAAGGTTGCGACCCTTCCCTAAGCTGGTCAGATGACCTCGATTTATAGCATTATTCAATGTATTAATTCATTGATAAAATTACACTTGAGAAGGTTGAGTAATTTGAATACAAAACCTCTCAAGAAACCACCAAACTACAGTAAGACCTATTTATCAAGGACACCCTTTGGGACAGACAAGTGTCCGTAATAATGAGGTGTCCTGATTACAGAGGTCAAAATTGAAAAGGACTAAGTTGAAACTGGACTCGATAGAGGGTGTCCTGGCAAAGGTGTACACTAAAGAAAGGTTCTCTGTAATGGACTAGATAAAAAGTGTCCTCCTGGCAGAGGTATCCACTAAAGGAGAGTCTTCTGTACTGGACTAGATAGAGATGTGTCCTCCTGGCAGAGGTGTCCGCTAAAAGAGAGTCTTCTGTACTGGACTAGATAGAGATGTATCCTCCTACAGAGGTGTCCGCTAAAAGAGGGTCCTCTTTACTGGACTAGATAGAAAGGTGTCCTCCTGGCAGAGGTGTCTGCTAAAGGAGTGTCCTCTGTGCTGGACTGGATAGAGAGGTGTCCTCCTGGCAGAGGTGTCCGCTAAAGGAGGGTCCTCTGTGCTGGACCAAAAAGAGAGGTGTCCTTATGGCAGAGGTGTCCACTAAAGGAGAGTCCACTCTACTGGACTTCATAGAGAGGTGTCCTCCTGGCAGAGGTGTCCACTGAAGGACAGTCCTCTGTGCTGGACTAGATAGAGCGGTGTCCTCCTGGCAGAGGTGTCCACTAAAGGAGGATCTTCTGTACTGGACTAGATAGAGAGGCGTCCTTATGGCAGAGTTGTCCACTAAACGAAGGTCCTCTGTACTGAACTATTTAGAGAGGTGGCCTCCTGGCAGAGGTGTCCTCCAAGGGAGGTTTACTGTGCTGGGCTTAACAGAGAGGTGTCCTCCTGGCAGAGGTGTCCTCCAAGGGAGGTTTACTGTGCTGGACGTAACGGAGAGGTGTCCTCCTGACAGAGGTGTCCTCTAAGGGAGGTTTACTGTGCTGTGCTCTGTTGTGTTGTGCTGATCTCAATTTAGAGTTATATGAAAAAAATATGTAAATAGATTAGGAATTGATTGATCGAAATGCACTCGGAAAAGGCAGAGGAAATTCAATACACCTCAATTACCCCCTGATCCCGGAGGTCTCGTCCCTCCGCGGTATGAAAAATAAACAATATTCATATAATCGGTAAACAAGATAATTCACAATGATCACCAAGCCCATCAAATACTTATGATATTTTGCGCCGATGAATAAATTCTTTTCAGTCGTTTTCCACTCGTCTTTCCGTAGCAGGATCTGGTTTTGTTGGCAAAATAGAATAAGGACAAATATTTTTCTCAATGAGTGAATTAAATTCCCCACCAATCCCATAAGGCTTTTGTTTGGTAGAATTTACAAGAATTAAGTGAGGTTTGTTGGTTAACCCTAACGAACGGAAGGAATGCCAACCTGTTTGGAATGACTTTCTTGGAAATTTCTGATTCAGTGTCCAATGTTTACCTTATTTTTTCATGTTCATTTGATCTAAATCGCAACTAAATACTAAATAGAACAAGTAAGAAGATTGGCCATTCCTTCCATCCATTTAGAAAGTAGATTTTAACACCGAAATTTGATTCACTAAGGCAAGAGTGAATGGTAGGAAGAACTCCAAGTTTTTATGTGAATTTTGAATAGATTTTCACCGGGAACCATTCTTCGACCATTGAAAAGTCACAGGACAAAAAACCAACGTTTTTTCGCAATGTATATTGACAATCCTTGGCATCAAGCAGTGCCACCACAAGAAAGCCGAGCAAAATCTGCTGTAATTACCAATATACTGATGGTAGAATGCTCAACGCCAAAGTGGTGAAGCCATGCAGCATTAGACGTTCATTTTATGACAGTGCACCTGTTGTTGGCACACATATTATGTATTTGTTCCGTGTTCGCTCTATATCAACCGCGGTAGTATTATATCAAAATCATCATTCTGCTCTCTATTCACATTTATGGCTGTTCACCGCGAGCACAGGGCTTTGAAGACGACCGTATGAAAAGCATGGCATCGTCCACAAAAGGTATCATAATTGTCAACGAGTTGATATTGTTATCGATGTGCGTTGAGGTTAGGGAAGTACATATTTATACACATTCACGATTTGACGTTCGGACATTAGTCAAATGACGTTTCATTCAGGACGTCCCATCCTGTGGGACTTGCTATCAAAAGGATATCATTTTAGCGATCGGCTAGCTGGCGTTCGTCTCGGATAGGTACACACGGTGACCCGTCGGCAGGAGTTAATTGGTATGCAACGACTGCGTTAATTACATGCGGTTTTCTTTGGGAATATGTAATTGCTCATTGGAGGTGCATATTAAAGATTGTGCCGTCAGCCTGTTTGTAGGTGTACCTGTACAAGAAGCAGGTACATGTACTCCTGGTCATTTTCTGTCACAGCATGCGGACGTTTTGTGCACCAGTTCCGTTCCAAAAGCACGCCTAGTTAGTTAACAGTGTGTAGCAGGAATAGCGCTGGCATGACCGAAAGTCATTCCGCTGCGTAATCTCACCTCGTAAAATGCACTTTTGTCTAAGTTCAGTCTCAAAAGTGGACTTATTTTCAAAGCTTTATCAGAAATACACGTCTTAGTAGAGGAATACATAGCGGACTTTTGCAAACTGCAGGCCTACAGTGCATTGGAGAGGAATTCTGGAGTAGTCACAGTTCGTCAACAACCCACACAAGCACTAACCAAAAACGATTTTCCAATTAATTTGGCCCCTTCGTGTCGAAAGGACGTCATTGACTTCACAGCATTTCTTCTAAGAATGAATTTGTCATTTACTTGACCAATTACAGCTTATTATTGTAAAAAGGGTTCTCAGTGCAGTCCCCTGTGATTATGCACAAATTTACACTACCCCTGACTTGTGGGAGAAATTAGTCCTCATTACTCGAAGTTCCTTTCTATAATTGGCCGACGGTGATTTTCATTTTTGGATGCCCGAGCGCTGAGGAAGTGAAGATATTTCTGGAGGCATTCACAGACTGGGGGAGGCCGGTCATCACGTCGGAATTTCGGACAAAATGATGGTCGTGAGCCGACATATAGGACCTGTCAGGATCATTTTGCTGGGAGTTTAATCAGAAAGGAACTGTTGAATGGTGGTCTTCATTCCTGTTTATTTGCTGCTGACAGACTTTTGGGATTGCTGGTTGGTGTCCACCAAAGCCACGGTAGGAACCCTGACAAGTTTGGGAGAAACTTCCTCTGATTATTCTGTGTGGAATTGTGAGCGGATACAAACAAAGGAAGTTCAAGACTCGGACACCATCCAGAAAAAATTGCGTAAAAAAATTCTTTCGGAATTGACCGAAAGGAACGATCATGACTTAGGAATATTACAACATTACAGCTATGACGTTTTTTTCTGGGAAATTCACCGCCAGATTAGGCTAAGTGAATGTAAGAAAGTTATAAAAAAAAGTGGACGAAAATCTCCAAGGATCGAATTACAACGTTGGGGTAATATTTCCTAAACTCCTCAGGACACAATGGAATTTATTGGGTAGATTTAAAAATAATCCATCTAAGGTACACAAAGAAATCAAGATAACTGGACTATTGTGCCTGAACCGAAAAAGTCCATTTCGGGGCTTTTACGGCTGTGGTTGATATCTCCGAGTTTAAAATGGATTATCATTTGTCTACACTAAGCGTTCTTGTCAACTTCACCGCTTGTACAACCCGGCGCTCGAAAGACTCATTGGAAGTACTTCAGTATTTTTTCCGACACTTGACCGTTTAAGTGTAATGTTGTTGAACATTATGCTGGCATATTTCAGAAGTGTTCAGTGCAGTTGAAATTCCGATGACGGATCTAGACATGTGAACTGGTCCTGAGTGGCCACACCAGACGGATTTCGACTGCAACATCAACGGATCGTCGGACTTTCTCCTCGTTTGTGGACATATTAACACCTTCATCGTGGAACATTTATATTGGTCAATCACGGACAAATATGGCTGTATTTACATAACAAACCTGCTCTGAATACGAACAAGGAGGACTAATTTAACTTGTCAACAAAACCTTACTTTGCTTCTTATCCGAAGGATATATTTAGCTTACGAGGAATTTGCGCAAATTCGTACAAAGGACGGCATGCCAGCGACTTTAATATTCATGCTAATACTCCAACATAACTAATCTCGGCGGTAAAACGTTACCACCTGTATATTACGGACAACAACAATACATTAGGCAAGCAGTACTTCTGTGGTCGCTCTTAATGAACGACTCAGCGTGTATATAAAATCTCTGCTCATCTCTCGTGCCTGTGGAATCATCCCGGAGGACAATATTGTGGTGATTTAACCTTTGGCATACACCTCTGGACCTAATCATCAAACGATGATTCTACCATTCATGAAATGGTAACTCATGGTTTTGCGGAAAGTTTTGTTACCGGTATGATCTAATATTTGATTCTTTTTCTTTTAGTGGATTAATCTCAAGTGGTCCATGTCTTCCTATCTGACTCTAAAACAATGAAATTCTGATTTGGACCTGTCGGTCTGAGATGTTCCTCTCACTACTGCTTCCCCGGGACCACCCGGTGACCATGGATTAAACTGGGGGCATGGGAACAGGGAGCTCAGTGGTGAAGTCTTCGGAGGTAGATGGTGAGAGAAGTCAACAAGTGATATCGGATAACCGGAATAACAACACTTCGAAAAACGATCACAGAAATGGTGTTGCTCAATCGTTACGCGTGCGGGCACTCCTAACGTCAGACTACAAAAAGGCGAAGCCACACGTGGCAAAGCGCCGGGCTATCAGCTTTCAGGTGCGGAGGACCGAACCGGTCTCTGATTCCACCCGGCGGGTGAAGTATCCTGCCCCACAACCTCCAACTACAGTTGAACAATTTTGTATCTCCGACTCAGTGAAAAATGTTGCGGTAGCTTCAGTTGGGGAGGTTAAGGTTAGTGGCAGCCCCGTCGGGAAGCGGGCAGACTTTGGTACTGGTGTCCCAAGGATTTCAATCCAGGATCATGATTTAGTGACAGGGGAAGAAACCAGAGCAGCAACCATGACAGATTATTCTATAGGAGAGAGGATTCTGGAGAGGGATGTTGCAGCCATGACGGCTGGAAGCACCTCTCCTCGTCCTAGGCCTGTACCTTCACCGAGACTTTCTAAAGCTGCAAGTATGAGTCGGCCGTCTCCTAATACAAGTCCGAGGATCGAGAAAGTGAAGAGGAGGAATACTGATGTATCATCAAATGCGAGGTTAGTGAGATCTCAACCGTTGCCCAAAATGAAACAGACATTGTCACCTCCTGTTGATTTTGCGGAGGGGCACGTAAGACAGTTGTCTGATGGTTGTATTGATCAGAGACCTGCGTCTGCTTCTGTGAAGCCTTACGTTCATCCTAGACAAAGATCAGATCCTAACTCAACTCAGGAAATAAACAATTGTGTACAAAACAGTCATACTCAGAATGAACCAGAACAAAAATATGTTACCGGTACTCAAAGTGAGTCGTCAATACTCGGAAGTAATGCAGAGGATTTGATGCATTCTCTTGTTTTGTCGGGTGGAAATGCGGATACTCAGTCTCCTAAACGCACGAAGCCTGTTCCCAAACCACGTGCTGTTCGACCAAATTCTCTAGAATTGAAACTCAATATACTCGCAGCTAATAGAACTGGAGATGGTGGTTCGGAGGGAGTTGGTGGAGGGACACCAGAGGATAGAGTTGGGACTCCTGAATCCAGAGTCCGGAATGAATCGAGGGGGATTCATGCCTTGGCAAACTTGATCAAGAAACATCAGAAAAAGAGATTATCGAAG
The DNA here is from genome assembly GCA_002633025.1 of Notospermus geniculatus. Classification (NCBI taxonomy): domain Eukaryota; kingdom Metazoa; phylum Nemertea; class Pilidiophora; order Heteronemertea; family Lineidae; genus Notospermus; species Notospermus geniculatus. The sequence goes on along the minus strand of NMRB01001608.1, from coordinate 84,997 downwards.
AGCAACTCTGAGGAGCACAGTGAGGGTTATCACTCCAGCCAGGCGGATGATGGTGGAGAAGATCATGACGACGACGAAGACATTGTTGTGGCAACAAATCAATCTCCTCGAACGAAGGCCAAGAATACACCTGTTTCTCCGGTCCAGTCTGCCCTCTCCCCAACGAGTCCTGTCCATCGGAAGAACCCTCTCTCTTATCTCAGATCCGCCTATGCCAAGCGCACTGTCTCTTCCAATGATTCTCAAGACTCGGCTGATGAGCTCCCGTTCGGTTCCTCGTACGGATCGACAGGAACTCATGTCGCAGATGATGAGAGAAGCGATACTTTGGGTGACTCTGTTGGTAGTTTGGACTTGTTGTCAAGCACTGATTCCCTGCCTGTGCAAACTCCAGAAAGCCCAGTTCAACTCCGGAAGAAAATACAAGGGAAGGTGGAACAGGTTCAACGGGAGAGACCTAGCGCGCACCAAACGTTGGGAAAGTCGATTAGTGACAGTCAGAGATTGGCTGCGAGTTGTGAGGCACTGCATGATAACTTGCTGAGACAGTCTCTACCGGAGGAAGACCTGCGTTATCTGCGTGTACAGAAGTCAAAATCTATGTTAGATGTTCCGTATAAAGACGGTAGCCCAAGTCCAAACACCTCACCGGGTAGTTCGCCAAGATCAAGCTCAGGGTCTCCAAGAATGGAGAGGAGATTCAGACAACATGGTTTGGACCCTAAGAACTTCTTCTCAAAGTTTTCCAAAATGCAGAGTTCCCCGTTAAACAAGAGACGTACTGCTCCGATTATGGAAGACAGTGAGCAACAAAAAGCAGAGGCAAGACGTTCAACACCTATTGAGTTATTCGCCAACTCGCCTTTAAATCCCAACAGAGTGAGACCCCCAGATTATGAGACCACATTACATAACTTAGTTGAGGGTACGACGAAAGTGGACCGTGAGCGTGAACGTCGTTTGAAGCGATACTCCCTGCCGCCGAACTCTCGTGCTGAAGCTTGGTTATCGGGGCCCGAAATCCGAGTAAAACGGCCATCAATAAGCGCTGCATTTAATTCCGACTTAAGCCCTGATGGCAATCTCGCAAGTCTTAATCTGGAGGGACTCAATCAGACGTTCCCAGTCAGCAAGCGAGGCAAAAAAGCATCGCGCTCGACGGATGACTGGGGTGTTTTGGTGTCGCCACGTTATTCTCGAAAATCAAAAGGATTAAACCTCTCGTTGACGAGAAGGAAAGAAAGTCGACAGATTGACACTAACTCGAAACTGAAGGATACTGTTTCTCTGTTTCCCACCGAAGGGTTTACGTTGTCACTTCCTGACGTCTGCTTCGTGATAGACGTGGATTCTGCATGCGATGACACCGTACTTGATGCTGACTTTGAGGTAAGGCGTCTCTTAAAGTTTCAATAGATGGCCTTCAAATTTAGTTACACTAACGTACATAATAGCGTGTCTCCTTTCAGCTTAGCTTCCGTGCGATAATGGCAGACATCCTCGTTAATAATCATGAGGGCAAAAGTTCAAATTTCCATCTTTCAGTGGGTGGTCGCGTACCAGTACTGCTTGATTTCTTCAGATGTTCTTCTTGTATGATTCATTCAGATTTTGGCCCTCATCTCCCCACAGCGGGGCTTTGGTTTCACTCTTCTATATACTTACACTCGCACACAAAGTCCTGCTATGGGAGGATGGTTTGTCATGATTTCATGAAAAGATGTTGTCTTTGAACACGGAGGTCTGCCACAGATATTGCCTGTTTAGAATATTAGAGGACTTAGATCTTAGGTCCCTTCACTTCTGAATAAAAGACTAGGAATGAAAACAGCTACGGTTACACCTGTTGAAAATACCCGTGTCAAACCCGTGTGTACGAAAAGCCCGGCGAGAGGTCAGACTACGACATTGTAGTTAAGTAGCCCGGCGACAGGTGCGCTGCTTGCACTGACTCTTCGGTCATTTCTGTATTGGCACACATTGTTGGAGGCGCGAAAATGACGTCACTTAATAACTGCGCCATCTGTAGCCATGCTAAGAACTAATGAAAACACGGGGATTTCGAAAAGCACGGCGAGCTTGCCGTGTTTAAAAAACCCATGTTTTTCAGACACAGGTTTCTTGAAGCCCGGCAATTCATGTAGGTGTGACTGCAAAACACCGGGGGATTTTATGTAGTGTAACCATGGCTTATGTTGCCTACATGAAGCTGGATAAATTAACTAACAGAACAAGCGCAGTTATTTCACAGCTATTGCCTACACGATTTGTGACACCAAAACCAAGAATTAATGTCCCGTGTAACTTTACATCAACATTTGTCTTGTGTAGACATGCATCATTTCACTATTTTTATGACGTGATTTGTGTGATATTTCACATCAGTAGCTACCGAAGGGTTATCGAGTCAGGAGACGGATACTTCCTTATAATTAGCCGTCGGCATTTTCTGCACGTCGGACTTTTGTGATGCTAAAAGCAAATGGATGTTTTTGCGTGTCTGTTTGGTATTGCTAATTGCATTTGACAACATCGGAGTGTGGTTGCGGTGAGACCGGGGCTTCTTCTTGAGAGGGGATGTTACCAGCGGCGGATCCAGGATTTGGGAAAAGGGGGGGGGGCACCATGCGCTAGGAACATTGTGCCAAGTTCCAGAATTTCACAGTCGATTTTACAGATTTGTTGGCCAAAAGGGGCGTGCGCCCCCTTAGACCATGCTTGGTTACCTAAAGGACGCCGCACACTTGCGACTGAAATGGGGGCGACTACAGATGCGACTAGGCCTACTACATCGCCTGCAATGATTACCTTTGAGGTCGATCAGTGATGCCATCCACGACATCACTGATCTTCCAAGGAAGCATTTGTCGCAAACGAGTCAACAAAAACTAAAAAAACTGAAAATATGTTCAGTCGCTTCTGTGGTCGCAAGGCCGGTCGCCTAGAAAATCGCTCGAAAAATCGCTAGTGTGCGGTGCCCTTTAGATCATGTAGGATTGAGCACCATTTCCATGCCATGGTAGAATTGTATATGACTCGGATTGTGGCATCCTGATTCGCTGGGTTTGTTCAAAATGATATCCTGTCACATGAACGGACTTCATGGCTTCCTCATGGTTCATGATTTCTGCTTTTGAAACGGAGGTAAACTTTTTCCTTTTCTTCACGTCTGTTACGAGACGGTGACATCGGTCCTTGGAGGGTTAGCCGCATGATCCAATATAGGAGCGTGTTCTCTCTATAGGCTGTTTCTCAGAGCCATTCATGGCGACCAAGTCATTCTTTGGCTTCATCAGTAATTGATGACCCACTGAGCCGTTGAGCTGGCAACGTGGCCGTCACATGCCAAGATAACATCCTCCGGTTGAAGGGTAAGGGTTGCTATTCCAAGCAACGCAGACAATGCATTAAAATGAATTCACAAAGCTTGTTCTTTGGGACAGGGATGGGGGAGGGACCCCATGGTGTGTTGGTCATGATACTGGGTTATTTTTGTCAAGTTTATGGCGAAGAATGACATTCCTTTCCGTCCAGTCAGGGTAAAAACGAGTTGCCATAAAAATACCCAAACCTATGTGAGTTTGGTGGGCCGGCTCAGCTCTGGTCTTGACTTTAACCCCTTAACTGGGTACGGCGTACTATTACGCCATTACGAAATCTGGGGAACCCCCGGAAACACTCGAGGATCTCAGCTTGCGTAAGGCGTAATACATGTAGTACGCCGTGCAAGAAAAATGGCACTTCACAGTGCGTAGGAAACGTCTGGAACCTTCTGTGTCAAACACTTTTTTTGGCAAATTTGTTTTTAAGAAAGAAAAATTTTAACTAAAAAAATTACACAGTTAAAGATAATGTATCATGACTTCATTGTTTACATTCAATGTTTGTAAACATGGATGTTTACATTATGTTATTTTGGACTTTTAGAGCATGCCAACCCACCAAATTGAATACTTTCGGTATCAAAAGAATTTCTGGAGGGGCATGCCACCAACAAATTACTCATAAGACAAAGAAAGACTGGACATAAACAAACAAAATTTAAGTAAACAATGATTTTCGTGGCCCGCGAAAATACCCGTGATACATTATCTTTAAGGGGTTAATATGGTGAGAAGATTCTTAGTCCAAAATGTGTGGTCAACATGCGAAACCGGGCAAGCCTCTAGAAATTTTCCTTCTTACTTTTTCCATGTCCATATATTGATCGAAGGAATTTCACCCCTGCAGGGATGCCGCACTATCTCCCAGAATAAAAACGTCAAGGACAGTTTTTGCATGACGCCATGCGTGTGATTTGAGATCTTTTGAGAGAGGTGTGAAAGTGTCCTTTGTCCTGCGGTTTCAAAAAGCGATAATTGGCACGGTCATGCTAGTTAGCTGGGATGTGAATTCAAAAACATTGCTCGAATGCTTTCGAGGCCATAAATAAATTGTCCATCTCACCAGCATGATACACACCTTGGTGTATTTATCAGTCTCTGATTGACTAATCAGACTATACTTACATGAAACACATTAGCCAATCAGGGGCTTTGTTGCATTGATATGTGACTGATTAACCAATCAGAAGCTTTGCTGCAGTTATTCTGTAATGTAACCAATCAGGAGCTTTGCTGCATTCACATGTCACTGGTTGACCAATCAGAGGCTTTGCAGTGTTGACCAGCAGCCAATGAACTGAAGCTATCAATGATTGAGGATGTAGGTCAGAACTGTGTACAGAAGTTGTCAATAACAATCGTCACTAATCCCAGATGATGCATTTGTTCAAAGCACCTGCTGAATAAAATTGACACCTTATCCATGAACCTGCCATCTTTTTAAACAAACACAATGGTTATTAAATTGACATACCTACCAGCTGGTGTTATGTAGGCCTTTGATGTTCCTGGAAATATGATTCAGAGTGTGTCAAGGCCTGAATGCTCTTTATGATCTCTGCATTCGCAGTGGGTCTGCATGCAAGAGTGTGGACGCAATCTTGGCTGCACACTGTCCCTCACACTTTGGGCCCCTAGATGCCCACAGGGCTTTCACGTGAGCCCAATGTCTACAACCTAGTCCACACAGCATACGAAGACTGGGCTTGGTCTTCGCTGGTAAGCCTAGTTCATAATTTGACGCACGACCATCGGCGTCCGCCACGCGATCAAAATCTGGACGCCGACATTGTCGTGTTGATTCATAATCCAGCGTACCTCTGCGATTGTCATCGGCGTCAGGTCGCACGACTCCTTGGCATGCAATTTCAATCCTCTCTTATCTATTTTTGGTTCAACCAAACTCTCTGCGTCCGATCGCGGCGACCTACCAATGAATGAAGAGTTTTGTGGTCATGGGATCAAAGGCCCATGTTTATGCACTGAATTCAAATGCCACGGCGGTATTCTCCCGCGATGGACATGGACAAAATCGCACGACAAGATCGGCGTCGAACGCACGGTCGCGCGTTGGTCGCTGGGGATGGTTGTGCGTCGAAGTACGAATTAGGCTTAGGTCTGAGGCTTCACTGTGTCTGCAGTGGGCCAGAATGGGCCTTCGCCTGCTCCGCATTGGGCAACAAGGGGTTTTTCCTTTCGTTTGTATGGGGCAACATTGAACATGGACTTGATCTTAGGTCGGTCTCTGGATTCAAACCATTGAGTCCACACTTGATAGACAAGGCTAATACATGTATGATGTTTCGACCACACAAGGCAAAGCTTCCTGTTGTCTTAAATCTATTCAAATCCAATTCCTGTTGACAAAAAGTCTCGTGCAAAGAAATGTACCGATTCAAGGTAAAAACACCATATGACTTGAAGAACTTGACTCAACCTACTTTCGTCCAAACTTCTGTCTGTTTTGTCCAATATATATTTACGAGGGCCTCTGAAGGAGCTATTGATTTCTTTTACGTCAACGCATAAGTATAACTTTGAATTCGATCAAAGAAAAATGTAGGGTATTCATACAGAGATATTGTCAGGCGTCCTTTTTGTATTACATGACATGTGCTTTACACTTGACAATACAACTTGACCTGTCCTGGTGTGGAGTGGAAAAAATCAGTTCAGCTCCTGTTGAGTTTTGGGACATAGGCTTGTTTCCTGGTACCGTGCAAGGTTATCAATGGTTCTTAAATGCTTGTTCCCTCCGTGTGCGGTGACGAAGGGAGCAAGTGCTGAGATATTTTTTCAGGATGGCAACAAGCCAACATGACCTGGAAGTATAGATGCTGACATTGCTTATCCGCTGCCGCTGAATCGGTTAATGTCGTCCTGGGGACGGATTTTCCAGGGACAAATTTTCCGGGGACAAATTTTCCGTGGGGCGAATTTTCCTTGGGGACGAATTATCCGGGAAGAATTTTCCTTGGGGACGAATTTTCCTGTAACCGTCCTGGCTATAACAGAAATACCCAGGTTCAATGTCATCCCACAAACTATATCCTGGGTATAGATCGATCTACCAAAGTATACCCAGTACCGTAGTTTTGAGCCTAGGCACGAGTTAGGAACGGATCTCGCATGATCAACAGGACTGGGCACGTTTGGTACTTCTGTCATATACCTGGGCAGCATGTTTGTGACAAATGCGTGAATTGAAAACATGTTTTTCGACTTGTCATGTTTGTGGTCATGTGACGTGAGAACAATCTCGTCTTCAGGTGCTGTATCCAATCCTGGGTACACTTTTATAGATCGAACTATACCCAGGGTATAGTTTTGTGCGACGACATTGAACCTGGGTATATTTCTGTACCCAGGACGACATTAACCGATTCGGCTCCGCTAGCACTCTCAACAAACTTCATGCAGGTTTGGCAGACTTTCTTACTGCCTGGCTGCTTATACATGTATTGACCATGACATTCCTGACTGGCTGGCCCAGCAGTAGGTTTAGAAAGTGAGAGGGTTAAAAAGTACAAAAATGTAGGCACTATATAATGTTCTGGCACCTGTGTCCACCTAGGCCTTTCCATTTGGCCCAAAAGATGAGTGTTCAAGTGTGGAACCCATGCAGGGATTTCTCCCTTCAATTGCCACCACATCAAAAGCTTTTGGCCCTATCACCGACAATTATAGTTGTCATTCCCGCTGTCTTGTCCACCTTGCTGGCACCACCAATTGGCCATAAAAGGCCTAATTAGTGTTACTTGAGCTAGCTTATATGTGTGTTGGGTTTTCCAGTTTAGGGCTCTGATATCTGATATCTTGGGATTAAGTAAAAGTGGTTGTAAACTATCGTACACGCAAATATTTTCACGTGTAAAAATCGTGAAATCAAAATTTCACCGCAAATATTAATACACGCGTAAAAGTTTCCCCAACAATCCAGGCAATTCCTTCCTACTAATCTGGTTCCTTGGGCATCCGACGGTGGTGCTGACTGACGATTCGTGTCCGAGTCCAGTGCTTCCCGCCACTTATCTCATCCCATGATTCATAGCGTGAATGACGGACTCGCTTCCAGTGGTTATCTTATGCATTGTTTACTTACACTCACGCATGATATCGGTATTCAGGCACGGATCCAAGGGGGGGGGATACCCGGCCTGTGCCCCCTATATTTTGTGGAAAATCTTTCAAATTGACAGGGAAATTTCAAAATTTTGAGAAGATGTTAAAATTTGACCGAGGTTTTCCATGGTGTGCCCTGGCTGTGCCTCCTCTCTCCCATGATTCTGGATCCGCCCCTGGTATTGGCGATTTTAAGATGGCTTTTTTGAGCCCTTGACACGAACATTAATCTACATGAAACAGAAAAAAAATTGCTAAATATGTGAAATATTATCCCGCAAAATTGTGATTTCACCATTGCACCTTGAATCGTATTCTACCTTCTCACATAACAACTAACCTTGTGTTTATGAGAATAAATTACCAAAATTGACACCAACACTTTCAGAATATAGGCCACAGTTACAAAGTTACGCAGCATTTATTTTCGAAATGTGAAGAATTTCTTGCAAGGTGACCATTTGAAAATTACACCATGTTGGGAGCCTTCCAGGTGTGCGTCTGGTAAAACGAATGTTTGACAACCGACTTTTAAGACTTCTTTGGTTTTACTTCAGCGGTATTTGTAGAGGGTCCCAGGTTTGAATCCCACTGGGCGTGAGACTTTGGGCAAGTCTCTTTGCCTCACTGGCTTCTCTCCACCCATGTGTATAAATGGGTACCGGTCGGAAATGCTCGGATTGTAGCGCTGAATGAGCAGCTCATCTGAGTTCTACTGAAAGGTTTCAGGATAGACTGGGGTTAAAGTGTAAAGTAAGATGACACTCTACCGTTGTTGATATCAGACTATAAACCCAAACTTTAAACTTGGACTTTAACTCGCTGAAGACAGTTAGGCCTGCAGGACAAACATAGTACCGGTAGGCCTATTAAAGAATCTCCACATTAAGTCCTACATTCCTTCACTGTCACACAGCCTTTCAAGCATATAATTTGCATTCAAAGGAGTTTTTTTCGAAGTTTGCTTATACAATATTGTCCAACAAGAAGTTCCAATTTAAGGCTAAAATACCGCCACAAAGCACCATATTTTTCGCGATAAAACCTTTACTTCACTCACGTAATGTCATCCAGAGGCAAATTGTCGGTCTGTTTTCCTACAGTTACAAATCAATTATCATACTGTTCCTGAATTAATCGACCTTTAACAAAATTAAATTAATTCAAAAAATTATGTGAAAACGTGGTACGCCACAAAGCGAAAGGTACGGATTATAATTGGTGTCAAATGACAGACCACACGATGTTTTCATTCTGTGGGTTCATAACAGGATTTTCCTGGTATCTTAATTTACCCTATTCACCATTTCGTTAAAAAAAGTCTGCATTGTATTTTGAATTTGTATTTCAATTTTCCGTCAGGGCCGAAGCCATAGCATTATTGGCCCTGGTAAGTACGGAGGAGGCCATCACAAGCTACCATCACAAGCGACTCTGACTGCATGATGTCAGAGTCGTGCAGCAGACACATTAGTGCCTGTCACCATTGAGTTTAGCCCCCGTCACATATCCACTCCGGGGCCCGTACAGCGAGTAAAGATAGACATTTTGGCCAATTTCGTATGGTGACCGGCTGGCTCCCTTACGATTCCCACGGCACCGGGACATTTTTCAACAGCCGTACGGGTGCTGCGGTGCTGAGCTTGCTGCTCCCAATTCTCGGCGTTTTCATCTGACCGGTAGGCCGTAGAAAGCCCATAGAAGGCCCGTAGTGGCACCCTAGGGTCCCATGCGGACTCCAGCCGGTGGCCGGGTGGGCTCCGCACGATTTTTTCTGCCAATTCCCGTGAAAAAATTTGACGGGCCCCTTGCGGTGATCAACGGTGCCATAACTGCTATCCTGCGGCCCCCTTACGGCCCCTTTAGGGTCCCTGGCGATATGTACAACACCGGGTGCGACGTCCGGTGTCCGCACGGCACCCGGCCGGCACCTTTACGGTTTGTTTACGGGCATCTTGGGAGTACTCTCCACCAATTTTCACCGGGCACCGCCGGGACGCCGTAGAATATGTGACCACACACCCCGTAGAAATGAAAATCGTAAGGGACCTGTACGGTCTCTGAAATCCACGGTGGGGAAAATCGTACGGGGCCCGGTGGATTTGTGACCTACATGTAGGCCTACCCGTAGGCTTTTCCGGGTTCAATCCTCAGTCAGATGCATCCTTCCAAAAAGATGCATCCTGCCATTCTTGATTCTTCATGCGATACACTGGGCGACTTATCAGAATTATTTTCTCTGGGCACTCCAGTACGTACCCCCCCCCCCCCCCNNCCCCCCCCCCCCCCCGCTGTAGGCCTAATTTATTATTGGCCCAATATTTGTCTCTAGAGGCAATCATCCTTTGAAGTCCAACCTTGGCGAAGATGATATTGACATAAATCATTCTGAAGTGATACAATGTCATGTCATGGTCACTGATGTAAAAAGGACAAGAAGACAATTATTTGTAGAGATGCGATCAGAATGTGCGTTCTGTGCCAATTTATTCGATATCTTCCCATTTTGTGACATGTTGACAAGTCCATTGAGGGTGAGGGGAACTAACAGAGTGGAACACGTAGCTCAAGAGGGGAGATATGGTCACATCCTTGGCATTCTTGAGAAGGACATATCATATGATTTTCATGTTCAAAGGTGCCTATGCAGTGTCTTTGAATTTGACAGTTGTTAGAATATATCCACAGGTGGTGTGAACGCAACAGTCACTATCGATGTACGCGTTCCGCGAACATCAGTTACGACATTGTGGCAACAAGTGGCACAATCCAGTCTTCAATCTGGAGCGCCCATATCAGACAGGCAATGGCACTGAATGCTACACGGAAATTGTCGATGTCTTCCGATCAGACCACTCGGGAATCATTTTGTGGGTCACATGATTTGATCACGTGACCAGGTGTGCTCCACAAACGAGGAAATTCATTGCCAGCGCGCGTACATCGGAAGCGACTGAAGATGACTAGAAACAACTGTTGGCAACGAGTAGAACATGAGCAACTGGCTGGAACTAACGGCAATGGTTGGCAATAGCATTGCCGGTGCATGTACATAGGCCTGTTTGATCTGATCAGTTGCTGCTGGTTCCAGGTAGTCGCCAACTGTTGCCGGAAATGGCATTGCCGGTAGTAGTTGCTTCCAGTCACAAAGTCAATGTACGCTAGGCTTCAGCGCATGTTGCCTCAGATAGAGGGTTCAATTGCCAGTTCAGCCACCTCAAGTGATAAAGGGAAAAATGATGACTGTCTTTGAATATTTGACCTTCTTCTAAACAAGTTCATTTGGTTATGTTACCTTTATGAGCAGTCACATTGGTGACATTCATTATCTACAAGCAATCAAATGTTCAGCAAGTATAAATGACAGGTAATAAAATCAAGCCAAATTCACCACACCAGAAACGACATAAAGTTCAGCGCTATTAGTGATTAAGTTCAGCGCTACTGGTAATTTTAAAAGGAAGAGTCCTAATGGCAAAATTTCTGTGTTTTGGTTGTGAATGACTCCCAGGGGGTTAAAGACTATTCATGATCCTGCACTCAACGCCACCACTTCCGTTTTATGACTGAATGCAAATTGGCTTTGGTATGATGTGTGTGGGCCTAATGGACAATCATCCTTCCATACCACCGGGCCTATTGGAATGAATCCTTCTTCACAAATGCCTTGGAATTACTGATGAGTACAAGGTGAAAGCCAAGTTATATACAGTGGAACCTCTCTATTAAGGACACCACTGGGACTGACGAATGCTGTCCTTAATTGAGAGGTGTCCTGATTATAGAGGTCAAAATGAATAGAAATGGTCAGTTTGGGACTGAAATTTGGTGTCCTTAATAGAGAGGTGTCCTCCTGGCAGAGGTGTTCGTTAAGGGAGGTTCCACTGTACATTCAATATTGGGGGCCGATTACAGAAGATGTAGGCCTGAGGACCGATCTTGAGGAATCCTTGTTGTAGATAAACCCTTTAGAAAGTCGCTTTGTCACTGAAGTGTGTGTTACTACTGCTGTCGGTATGGAAAGGTTCTTCAAACAAAACCCATGGGGAGCCACGGTGGTGTAGTGGTTTGGGTCTCTGACTAGCGGTCAGAGGGTCCCGGGTTCAAATCCGAGCATGAGACTTTGGGCAAGTCTCTTTACCTCACCAGCCTCTCTCCACCCAGGTGTACCAATGGGTACCAGTCGGAAATGCTCAGATTGTAGCGCTGAATGAGCAGCTTATAGCCTAGTTTATACTTCGACGCACGACCATCGGCGTCCGACGCGCGATCAAAATCTGGACGCCGACCTAATGAAGTAGGCTTATGTCGGCGTACAGATTTTGATCATGCGTCGGACGCCGATGGTCTTGCGTCGAAGTATAAACTAGGCTTATCTGAGTTCTAATGAAAGGTTTCAGGATAGACTGGGGTTAAAGTGTAAAGTGGGATGACACCTCTACCGTTGTTGATATCAGACTATAAACCAAAACTTGTTTAACTTTTTAGGCCCATTTGTTGCTGTTGAAAATGGGCCCAAGTCTTCTGAATTTTCTGTCAATGTGGTTGATGTCCACTGAGCAAAGTGTTAGAAAACGTGTGGTTGTTCTTGAAATCTCAATGCAGGCTGTGAAATGGAACACACTTTGTAACAAATGACACATTTAAAACAATCAATATCGTAATTCCTTTCTTGCTTGAAGTTTCCCAATTGGGATTTCCTTACCATGAGCACACAACTTCAGGGGCGTAGGTAGATCTACATGTAGCTTTTATGGCCTAGGGGCAAAAATGATTGAGTCAGGAGGGCGAACCCGGAGGGGGGGTCTGGGGCCCTCCCCCAGAAAAAAATTGAAAATCTACACCCTCGCAGATGCATTTTCCACACGTCTGACACTACAATAACTTGGCTTGAAGAGGGGAAATTATGACCTTTTAGAGCAAAAATTTATTTAGTCCCTTTTTGCTCTGGGGGGCATGTGCCCCCACCCCGACCCCGCTAGCTGTACCCCTGAACTTGCTGGTAGTTCTTCAAACAATTATAGTTCCTGGCATTCCCTGATCATACAACTTTTAGTTAATTTTATTGAATGCAGGTGGCAGCACTGAGATATGCCATGCATTGACCACTTGGACTTGTTCTCAAACCTGACATATCCATTTAGCATATATGGTTGGTTTTAATCTTTCTCAGAAGTAACATTTTGACTAATATATATATGTGTATGACCAAAAATAGATTTTTGTTATGACACAATGTTTCATCCAGCTCATTGGCCCAGTCTGTTATTCCTTGGAGGAATTATACTTCCGTATAATTCAGTATAATTCCTCCAAGGTTATTGTAACTTGTATGATTTGCCTAAGGGTAGGAAGTGAAAGGTCTTCAGTTTCATTCCAGTTCTAGGAATGTTTTGGTTATAAATTGAAAGTCACCGGTCTAGTCAAGGCACCCTCAGGGTCTATCAGTAATGAATTCCAATCATTAGGCCTAGACTGTGTAGGTGCAGTGAAAGGGATTGAGATAAGTCACCACTGCAGTTGGGGGTTCAACACCCAGTCTGAGTGGAGCAGTTCACACCTTTGCACCTGTTGGAGTTCAATATCCTTTCTGAGTGTCCTTGATTGAGAGGTTTCTCAATAGAGAGGGTCTGAATGAGCAGACAAGACCAATTTGGGCTTGAAATCTGCTGTCCAGTCCATAATGAGCATGTCTGAGTGTGTCTGGTGGTGTCTGAGTGTGCCTGTTGGTGGCTGACCATGCCTTGCAATGCCTCAGCATGCCTGGCAGTGTCTGCGGTGTCCTCCGGGGGTGTCCTCCTGGCAGAGGTGTCTGTTGAGGGAAGTTCTACATGTTCTCAAGTCAGCAGGTGGAGTTTAGTTCTTTGATTGATTCATAGGTGTCACTGCAAACATGGTCGAGATTGCTGGCATCAAAGGACCAGCGTTTGTACATGTTTGTCTTGAGTCACTGATCATCTGAGGTTGTGGGAGTCAGTGGAGACGGCATAGAGGTTTTGACCCCCCTGGTGGTTCAAGATGGCAACATTCAGATAGTGTCTGTCTGTCTTTCCATTTTTCATCTTTGAAGAGCTTTGTGACATGACATCAAGGTTGAACATACGAATTAGTTTCGTCTTGTCTTTTATGAATTAATTTTCAAGTGGTTGTCCCAACTTCTGACACCAGTCAATCGTGTAAGTTTGCAAAATCTAGAACAACGAAATCATCATCCACTTCACGATATTGACAAATAAATTCCTCAAATGATTGAACTTGTCTAACGCAGACTGAGTGGAGTTGGATTTTAAATTTGTCCTCGAGATTAAGATGTCTCGGTGCTTCAGAAAATGCAATCGATCACTTGTAAGACAAATAAGGTATTGAAAGTGTCGTCAGTGTTCACATTCTTTTAGCAGAGTGTCAAGGACTTGGGACTGTGTGTTCTCAAATTCATTATTTTTGCCATCAAGAGTTGAAATTTGTCAAAACACTGTTTATGACCATGAATATGAGAGCAACTCAGCCAATTATATGGAGCAGTAATAGTAATGTCCCACTGGCAACTTTTGCCCACGACAGGGGGCGAATCTGAAGTCTGAGATATTCCCTCGACAAGCTGCGATGTTTAGCATTCGTAGTTTTCCACGAGTTGTCAACTGGTCGCTGATTGGTTGAACACTCGCAGGCGTAGACAAAGTTAGTCGCAGGTGGTCGTAGATACTCGTTGATGCTCGTAGTTTCTTCGCACATTACTCATTGCTAGTCACAGACTGTCGTAGATAGTCAAAGTTACTCTTCCATAACCAAGACCTACGATCCTGTACAACTATGTACGACATGGGTGTGACTATATACGAGATAACTTCGAAGAAAATTTTGTCGCGGGCAAATTTTCAACTTTTTGGAAAATTTTTCTGTGAGCCAGAGAATCATTGCGAACACAGACGACAGTCTAAGAACTGTTATGAGGAGCGACAATTTTTTCATTCATCCCTTGTCGCAGGCCAGAATTCGCCAGTTGGACACTACCATTAGATGTACGTACATCCCTGAGCTCTGTCAATCCTTTGATGTTTGTGACCTATGTAGGAGGAAACCAGACCTACCATAGAAAACCTGCTCTATCAATCAGTACTGCACTCCTTATGCCCGTGTCACACTGTCACGAAATTAGACACCCGATGGCCACACGAATATGGAATTTTGAATTTTGCGTGAAGATGGCCCCGAAGTCAACTTCCAGAATCTTGCAAATTTTCGATCCCAAACGGGGTCTTCTTCAGGCTGGCACTTATCAGTAAGATTTCCAAAAGTTTCCATTAATTCGTATGGCCATTGGGTGTATGGCCAACTTGGGACAGTGTGACACGGGCATTACCACGTGTCATGGATTCAATCTGATGAAGATTTGAACCTATGACCTCAGAAGTGTGCTTTATCTCCTTTGCACTACGCCTACATTCATTTCCATTCATAGCACATCGTCAGAGTTTCTATGCATTGATTTCACGAGTCCTGAATGGGCTGAATTGATCATTCAGCTCGTAAGACGTCATTGAACAGAAACTAGAAGTGGTGTTGTACAAATCATGGAGAACTGGCTTCACACCTTTGATAGAACTTTCAGCTCGTCATCAAGTCACAAATGATGACGTCAGACCAGATTGACTACATGTATTTACCGGCTTGTCACAAAATGTTGTTTTCCTCCATATGTATTATACATGTATGTATATACATCTCCTTACATTCTTAGAAAGTCAATACAATACTCCTTTGGGATCCCAGCTTTGAATTGAAGTTCATTCTCATTTTCACCGTTACTATCAAACCTCTGTATCAAAGACACCTATAGAGGAATCCCACTGACGTCATCAAATCATGTGACTGGAGGTCAAAATGATGCAAACTGGCGTCAATAGGGTGCTACATGTACACGTGGATTGACCTCACGCATGACGTGACGTGACAGCACACGAAATAATGTCATTGTGACGTTCCTTCAGGAAACACGTGGTCAATTTGATGTCCAGCGTGGACTTTATGACGTCATGTGGAAAACCTCTATTGGACTGACAAATGCTGTCCTTAATTGAGAGGTGTCCTGATTACAGAGGTCAAAATGAATAGAAATGACCAGTTTGGGACTGAAGTTGGGTGTCTCTGAAAGAGAGGTGTCTCTCTACAGAGGTGTCCACTGAGGGAGGTTTGATAGTTTGGAATTGAAGTTGGGTGTCCTTGATAGAGAGGTGTCCACTAAGGGAGGTTTGATAGTTTGGAATCAAAGTTGGGTGGTCTTGATAGAGAGGTGTTCTCATGTCAGAGGTGTCCACTGAGGGAGGTTCCCCAGAACTGACATAAAAGGAAGCAAAATCATCTTTTGATTGGAAAGTCCTTATTTTGATGGTGTCATTCGGAAATGTTTACAAATTCACCCTACATGTGGTTCCTGAATAAAGGCGTACCGTTTTGTGGTTTAATAATATTGGGCGTTCGAAGCTTTTGTCTGGATGTGTGATTCAGGCCTGTGGTTTTTATTCAGGCTTTACATACCACCTGGTCATTTTGAATAGGGGTGACAGGTAGGTGGATTACGGCAACTTATGAAGTGATATTTGTGCATTTTCTGTGTCACCTACCCTCAGATCAAAATGGGCCGCTCCAAAATCATAATTACCATAACTAGGTCAGAGAATGACTAGTGATGAATTCAGAAAATCATATTATCAGATTCATTCTACAACTATGTCAATTTGTGAGTGAAAACTCGCGGTAAATGTAATTCTAGTCATTTCGCACGATGAAGACGTTTATACTAGGACTTACAACAGCCCATCCCAGGTTGGGACGGCGAAAGACGTGTCCTAATTTAAGGGTGGACGATTTAAGTGCGGTAAGTCACAAATCCTAGGGTCGTATGCACCAACGAAGATTATCTTGAACTCCGGTTCGGCCACAACTTTTCCATTGTCCCATCATGCCCTGGCAAACCTGAACAATTGAAAAGCTGCGGCTCAACCTAAAGTTCAAGATAATCTTCGTTGGTGCATACGGCCCCTAAAGTTTTCCTTCTTTGCGGTGTCTCCTGTTTCCTTCTACTGTACATTTCACTGTCCTCATCTTGGCCTAATGATCCAATAAATGCCGAATTTGTCTCTTATGCCACTGTACACGATCAAATTTTTCATCCAATTTTCTGAATATGTTCAATAAAGGCCTACATGCAGGTTTATACAGTGAAGCCCCAATAGGCCCGGAATCTGAATTCCCCCCCCCCCCAAAAAAAATTCCCAGGCAAGGGAGGGGGAGATTTTGCCAGTCACCGCGAGTTGCACATATTCAACTTTCTAGCGACTAGTTGTACCCAGTTTCTTTGAGTCGCAGTCAGGACCTGACAATAGTTTTATATACTGAGTTGCTCAATTTGTGATGTGCCCGCAGCGTGTACCGGTACATCACCAGCGACTGATCAGATCAGTCGCTTCCAGTCGCAAGTGCAATGTACGCCTGGCTTAACACACTTGGGCACTGTAAGCCTACGCTAACTATGCCTGGGCCTACTATTTCTCTTGGGATTAATGTCATGTAATATAACCTCAACAGCAGGATTAATTCCGTACATACTGATTACTTATATTAATAATTTCCTTCCATCCAATTCATGGGATATTACAATTGAGGACACAGTTATATCACACATTTCTGATGGAATTTGCCTTTGTACTCAATGGGTTAAAAGTTATGAGGTGATAAATTCCCTTCTAGGTTACAAAAATAAGTTTCTGAGGTCAATGATGTTCCTCACGTAACTGTCTTGCAGGCCTCCATGACATCACACATACGGTTATCAGTTACCTGCACCCACTCTGGTTTTTCCGCTCCGATTGCACGGGTCTTTCCGTGTCGGGCAAGAGATTTTGGAAATGTCATGAACAACGTGACTTCACCCACACTTCACCTGTTAGTTGTCGGCAGTCATAGCACAAAACAAACAGACTATTTATATTATATATATCTTAGGACCGAGTTGACTCAAAAACGTAATCATTTGGGTCAGGATTACAATGGGCTAGTCCTGCGTACGTAATGACCCGTCCCGAAGACACGGGCATAAAAAATGAAAGTAAAACAGCAATATTTTCGTCTTTCATGTTGTTTGATTTCTGTATTGTACGTTTGTTGTGAAATGATTATGACTGGTGGTGATTGAAAACATTCTTGGAACGGAACATCGGAATGCCATCACGAGACAATTCTGTCACACTTCACATGTTGGAAATGTCAAAATATCGGCCTAACAATGGTAATTATAATCATAATGCATCGGTCTCTACCTTGATTGACGTCCTGTGGGGGCAAGATATTGTTGCTTTTACCAGAAATATCGTTCAGTTTCAGTCAATGGGTCAGTTTTCGGTACCATGTGATCACAGATGCATACTGTGAGTCGCGTACCATCATGTGACCCAGCGGCAGTGGGGTAGTGGTGGTGCATTGGAAACATGGGCACCTAAGTCTACGGGTTCAAATCCCAGTTAGTTTCAATTCTCCATGCAATGGAGAGCAGGGGCGGATCCATGATTTCCGAAAAGAGGGGTGCACTGTGCTAGAAACATTGAAATCTGCAGTAAATTTCAATGATTTGCTCCAAATTTCAGAATTTCACGGTCAATTTTACAGATTTGTTGGCCGAAAAGGGGGGGGTGCAGTGCACCCCCGGATCCGCGCCTGGAGAGGGTGAGGCTCAGACACCATGGCCCGTATTTCAGAATGCTCCTCATGCAACGTAAAGGAGTTCCTCAAGGCTATTGTTCTCCTGTTGAGAACAATAGCGTTGAGGAACACCTTTCGCTGAGGAGCATTCTAAAATATGGGCCCATAAGTTTGTGCACGGACCTCCAGTTTACGCATATGAGGTGCGTATTGTGCGTACGACTGCGTATGAAAAAACGTCAATGCGCAACTCATAAGGAATTAGGATACGCAGAAGTGTGACAGGGCCTTTCCCATTGGATAATACATGTACTTCCAAAAATCTCTCAGCTGTACATCATCATACATGTAACTGTTTCATTCTTTAGCAGTGGTCCAAAAAAAATCGATTTTTCGAATTACGCAACATTTCTCTCTTTTGAATTCCATGACATATTGCACCATTCTTGCAATTGTTAGGAGAAATTCCTTACTTTTTTCCAATTCAGACATTCCATCATTATTACCATAAACGTCTCACCATAGTTCGAAATTTGGGCCGCATGACTCCGTCATCAATCATGTTAGGAGATTATCTCTTGATATCTGTTGTGTTGAATTGTTCGTCATAACTGCGGCAAATTAGAGGTTTCCAGGTATGTCCTGACACAGTGTTCTCCACACCAGTTAAAAAAACAGCGGCCCGCCCCCCTTAAAAATACCGACGGTAAAATCGGCCCCTCTTAAAAAATTCGCCCACCCTTCTTAAAACTTAATTAGAGCGCTCAATTATGCGTCTCAGATGCTCAGAAAACGCATCTCAGAGCACCTCGCTGGAGGAGGGGCCTGAGACCCCGCCACCCCTCTTAGACCAAAACCCATGAAGAACACTGTGACAGTTGCATACACAGAAAAAAATTGCAAATTCAATCGTGCCTTCTTGTTAGACTTGATTACATCTTGTCAAAACATTCATATTGGAGCAAATTTTAACACCTACTGATAAATATTATCAAACAATATACCATCGGCTGATTACTAACGTTAATTTCGTTGTTTAAGCTGAAATCATTGTCACCAAACCCATGATGTCCGTCGGCGGTTCTGGAGAACCAATTTCGCGTCAATACCCTCGTCCCACAGGAAGGCCATCCACGCAACCAATCTGAGAGTCATAAAAATTCTTTAATCTGAATATCGCTTGCTGTGAAAACAGAGGATATCCTCGCAGTGTTTTTAGAACTCGTCAATCGGTTATTAATTGGTTAATTAGTTCTTGATTGCCTTCTATCAATCATTTCCAGGTCATACATATTTGGGACATCCGTAAAAAAAATCGCCATATTTGTATTAAAGGCGCATTCCTGTTGTAATACTGTTGTGGCCACCAGTAAAATTTCTACAAATTTGTAATATACAGATGGTGTTATTGGTTTCCATTTAAAACTTTCCCATTGTAGAACGCTTGGTCAGCCTCAGTCTCACATGGAAACGGTTCTGTTTGTTTATACTGAGCAACGGTCACAACACTGAAATTTACCAGTGGTAAGACCCCTTTAACGTAATGTTCTCAGTAATTGAGGGATGGTTAATGACAGGATTTTGAGTTCAAGATATCACTCGGTAGTCGGAAAACGATCGATGTACTCTAACGATAACCGAGATGACATCATCGTAATCTAGTGGCATACTACTAATAAAACTTTTTAAAAGTTTGAACAACTTGTGATGGAATCCCGTCCTAATTTATCACCATTTTGGGTTGTTTTTAGCGCCGCTGGCGTGATTCGGTCAGAGTTTATCAAACTTTACTTGATCTGGGGTCAAGATGATTACAAGCGATATTTGGAAGTCTGAATTTTGTCTATATTTAGTTTCTAGTTTATAGGTGCTTATCGGGGAGATAAACGAACATCATGTGCCGTCTGCTGATCATGTTGTCATCCTGGACTGGACTGGAGGGCACTCACTGTGTGGTGTAATGGAACACCGGTGCCTGACCCCCAGAGTTTCCAGGTTCAGTGGTAGTTGGACTGACTGTTTAGGCCCCATAAAATTAAAGGAGCACGGTATTGGATCTCAAATGCATTATTTGACTGCTGATGTAGAGGGAGCCACCTAGCGACAGTAAGACGAACTACAAAAATATTACAAAATGTACGTAATAAATCGGGTCAATTCGCTGACAAATAGTTAAGTCTCTGGGTTGGAGAGTGGCGAGGTGGCGCCGGCTGTTGAGAAAAAGTGGCAATACTGTGGTCCTTTATTTGAAATCATTGAAATTCACCACAGATTTCAATGTTTCTAGCACAGTGCGCCCCCTCTTTCCCGAAATCCTGGATCCGTCGCTGATCCAGCTTGGCAGAATTTGTCAAGAATTTGTAAATTTGTAGGATTTGGTCGTGGATCAGATGTTATGTCATCTACATTTACCACAATATCATTGGCCTGCTCATAAAATTCTTTAGGTCCCTCACAGGGGTCGTATACGGTAATAAGACCTTTCCACGAATTCGAAATACACAGTGAAAATGTAATAGTCGCCATTACACCCGAGTTGTGGGTTTTTCATTTGCTATCCGCTTTGCTTACCAGACATCAAGGGTCCTTGGAAATCGCACGATTTCAACAATGTGCAATATTACACTGGAATATTTACCCAACAATACAGATACCGTCATAATATCCTATTTTCGAGTCATTTGGCCTGACAAGTGAATGGTCGATGATATCTCTTTTGACCTGGTCCGTGGGGTTTTCCCTGTCCATCCGTATAACTTGAAATAAGTGTCCAGCGAACACTTGAATGCCTTTGTTGAGTGCTCAGAATTAGTAATTTTAAGAGAATGTTGTAGTAAAAGTGCTCTATTTCCTTTGTTCTGAATGGATAGTGAGAATTTGATGGCTAGCATGGCTAGGCCTAGTCGTGAATCCCCCTTCCTTGCTGACTTGGCCTATAGACACATTCTACTTCCTGCCTCTTTTAATTGGAAGTATTTAATTAAGATATCCTCGTTACCTGACCTCAGTATATTTAATGATGTGACCTGAGGATGGACATCAGTTAGTCTACGAAGTCCAATGGAACTGTCATCAGTTTATCTGTAGAATTATAATCCTAAGAACCCTCCTAAGGGAACAAAATGGGTTGCACAGGATCAAAAGATGTTTGGCTTTCCTCCAGCCTGAGTTGGCGGTTGGGTGTTGTGTATGGAAACCCAAGGGGTCTGAACCCATTACTGAAGGTAAGGTACGAGTGAGACCTCTTCGCCGTTTATTTCCTCCATATGGCAGACACCCCTGTCTTCTATTCTGTGTTACTCTGCGACGTCAGATCAGTGCAGTGGTCCAGATTGTAGTAGCTTAAGTTCCCAATTGCACCCCGGCCTTGGACATGGTAGGTGTGACTCTCTTTGACTGTGCAGTATTTCTCTCAGCCTGCCGGTTTCCTCCTACAAGCCTCATCTGGTACAGGGGCGGATCCAGGATTTGACGAAAAAGGGCGCAGATATCGGCGGCGGCGAAGCTGTTGCCACACATGCGCCACATGCACATCCTTAGCGAGGAGTCTTGGGCCTCCCCCAGAAAATTTTGAAATCTAGAAACCCTGAAACGCGATTTCCCGGCATTTCGGAATGCAAATCTAGGTTCCATCGGTGCTTGGAAAACGGTGCATGGGCAGCTGCTTGAGCATGTTGGGCTATGCTCAAAGTGTCAGTGGCACCAAACTACTAGCTCTGTAGGATCCCGCTGGAACCTGTCGCCGTAGGAGCTAAAATTCAGTTACTGGAAAAACACTGGTCTGCGAAATTAGGGGGGGGGGCACGTGCGTCCCCCAAAATCCGCGCCTGTGGTACTCTTTCCTTCATTAAAGTAGGTTTTTAGCTGCGTTTGTACCTTTGGAAACTCTACAACCCGTGGATCTTTTTAGTGAGAAAAGCCCAAAGTTTTTAATGCGACGTAGAAAGCTAAGCCTTTAGACTATGCTCTATCGAACCCAACAGAATTATAATGAGATGTTATCTTTCAACGAAGCCTGTGACCTATCAGACGTGTCAGCTCCAGCTGCTACCAGATGACCCCTAGGCCTATAGAATCTGCAGCTGTTGAGAGTTTTATAGAAATGATGCAGATGGAAGGAACAGAGCAGTCTGTGTCCGGATTTTGTCGGTGATAATTTCTGATAAATGAGAGTTTTAAAAAGTCGCTTTAGAAAACGACATCATTGAGAGAATACATTGACCAATCAACAGTCAGCCGTCAAGGATCAATAAGTCAAATTGATTTAGCAATCGCCTCAAAATAGACCTGCGGAACCAAAATAGTGCATTTCAGCTAAACACTGGCTAAAATTATACAGCAATTTATTTTTCAATTTGATCAATATGCGTGTTAATGAGGGACAATAGTTTTCTGATCTGATATCAAGGTCGGCCCGAGGGCTGGGATGGCATATTGACCCTAGATTAAGCAATTGATGAGTTCGCTAAAGGATTATGGCATATCTTGGGATTATTGATTTACTTCTTTGGACAGTATGCCAAAGACTTGAGGAGCTATTCTTTAATTGAAACATCCGTCTTTGGCAAATACCGGAGTGATATTCCGTCTCGATCGGGCGTCTCGTTGGGGATGATGTTATACCAGGCACGCCGGCATTCGGATGGTCATTCGAGTAAGGATATACAACTTCTCAGGGTAGGTCGTCTCACTTCCACCTCTTGGCGATGAGAATTAATGCCCCGCTGTATTGAATTTTACGGTATTTTCAAAATGTTAGGAGAGCGCACGTACAGGTCTCATAGCTCATGAAGATTGCGAAAATGCTTGCCTGATACGTACTTCAGAGAATCAAGGCCTAGTTTTCAGCACAAATTGAAAAAACTGAGCAGGGAGAGCTCTAATGCATTCAGATAGAGCGTAGTACATTTTACACTTCACTGAGGTCAAGAATCGCGGCGATGATTCCTGTTTTTCAAATTGAATATAGAGGGGCCGTATTCTAGAAGCTTTGTTTGCAGGGCAAAATACAAAAGGTTAAAGTGGACTTTTGAGTTAAGGAGGCTTCTGGAATACGGGCCCAGTTGTGACTCTGCCTATTTATTCCTGAGGTAATCTGTGGTCTTACCGCTTGCTTCCTATGTCGTTAAGCCCAATTCATACTTCGACGCAGGACCATCGGCGTCCGATGCGCGATCAAAATCTGGACGCCAACTTGGCGTAGTTGATTCATATTCCAGCGTACTTCAGCAACGGCGATGTGTTATGAAATGACTCAAGTAATTACAGTCTCGCGATCGGACGCCCACCAAATCGTGCGACAGGGTCAGCGTCGAACGCAAGATCGTGCATCAGTTGCCGGCAATGGTCGTACTAGGCAATGGTGAACTAGGCTTTACACATGGACGTTTGTGTGC
Organism: Notospermus geniculatus; assembly: GCA_002633025.1. Taxonomy (NCBI): domain Eukaryota; kingdom Metazoa; phylum Nemertea; class Pilidiophora; order Heteronemertea; family Lineidae; genus Notospermus; species Notospermus geniculatus. The sequence goes on along the minus strand of NMRB01001608.1, from coordinate 61,401 downwards.
AGTGACGTAGGGAGTGAACGCTAAGAACCACAGATAACCTGAGGTGTGCGGCAATGGCGTCTTTCCATGATACAGAACATCTGTTGATAAAGGTCCTTGTACCTTTGATCCAGACAACCTGTTACATCCGTTTAAAGACATGATATGAAGGTTAAATTCACAAAATGACTGGCGCCATAACCCGAAATTACAAGTCATGGACACGGACCTGGTTGAACCTGAGGCAAATTCTTATTATTTTTTCATTTCGTTTCTTTGATAGTTTTTATGCCAGAAATGGCTCCAAGTCGTGTAGATTCAAATTAAGTTAATTTTGTTAACCTCATTCTTTGCTTTCTGAGATTGAATTTATTTTGGCTCGACTTGAAGTACCGGTACTGGTAATGCATTTTCTTGTGTGAATGTACAGAAGAGTGGCTTTCTCTCTGGACATTCTTGTCGCAAGTTCCACCTGAACTAGGAGTGGAGAAACTATGCATTACTGTAGAATACGTACATGAGTATTGGTCATACTAGGGTGGAACGACTTGTAGGGGTTCACAGCCAGGCTAATTGAAGTTGGTCCAATATTCTAAATCCAATGAATACATGTATATATTGTAAATGAAATGTCTAATTACAATGACAATGACTGGATATACAATGTTTACAACAACTGACTCCAAAAGTCAGGCCTACAGTTTCAGCTGTCAGAGAGTGGCATAGTGCCAACACCAGCATCTGTCATCTCTAAAGTTGTAAGTTCAACTAGCAGTCATCCTCATGTGGACACAAACAAAAGCCCCGTTTACACTGAGGAAAAATAACCGATCTCGGACCGGTCCGAGCACGGATCGCCGAAAAAATAACAAGTGTAAATGGGACAAGTGTGCCAGGAACGGTTCCAAACCGAACTGAGCCGAGACCACCAGTTGGAGGTGATTACGGACCGGTCAGAGCATGGATCGGTTCGATAACACTGCTGTGTAAACGGTAACCGATCTCGGCACGGTTGCTAAATTGAGTTCTGCACATGCGCGAATTATGAATGACGTTCATTAGCGGGATTTTCTGACGGTGATTTTGCATGGAGGCATCCATTTTGTTGTTGTCGTCGTTTGATTTTCGTACCTCTGATCGACTGAACTGACTGGAGAGCTCGTGGCACCCGCCAACTGGCTTGGTTCCAGTTTGCTAATGTAAATGGGGCAGATCGCCAGATGACGAAGTGGGCCGGGACTGGTACGAGCACGGATCGCTTTTTCCATGACCAGTGTAAACGGTGCAAAAAGGTACACATAAACGTACCAGCGCCTGGAGTCACAAAACTACATAATGACAAAAATAGATATATTTTTGACAACGAATATGAATCATTCTAAATGTCCTCAGGTCTTTACCAAGAAATCCTAATTTGTAGTTTTCTTGTTGTTTTACTACCCGAACCAAACAACGTACATGTAGGCCTATATTTCGACTTGCCAAAATGTTAAATACCAGTCTTATTTTTGGCCATGATACCTCCTAATTCTTGCACCCCCACAGGGTTTCCACCAGAAAAAAATATTTAGGGGGGCACAATCCGGGTGCCTCCAGCCGAAGTGGGGGGTCTGGGGGCCCTTCCCAGAAATTTTTTTCCCAGAAGCCAGGAGATGCATTTTCCAAGCATTTCAGAGTTTAAAGCTTCCTGTGTACAGATCTTTGTTCGACTGTTGTATCTCTTGAATAAAAAAAGGGCAATGTAAAGACACTGCTCTGCAATTATAAGGGGAGGGCAAGCCCCCTTCAGATCATGAAAGGGGGCTGTAGCCCCCCTCTCCGCAGGCAAGGTTCTGTGTGGGATGCAGTCACTCCTTCACTGGAGAGTTATGTATTGATCCTTTTACTTTCAAATCTCCAACGATCACTTATCTTGTCTGTGTACTGATCAGTGATAGATGTCATTAGTTTGATCACAGCTCGTTAGTGTCATTAAGGCTAATTAACATTCCAAATATACTTAAGATCAATGGTCCAATCATGAGGTATATACCAAAGGTTCAAGTGTTTTTTTGGGACCGGGCTAGTAGAAAATTGTGCCTACTAAAAAAGTTGTGTAACGACGAGTGTGCACTTAGCCAATAATTCTGAGGAGCCATGGTGGTGTAGTGGTTCGGACCTCCGACTAGCGGTCAGAGGATCCCGGGTTCGAATCCTGCTGCTGGCGTGAGACTTTGGGCAAGTCTCTTTGCCTCACTGGCCTCTCTCCACCCAGGTGTATAAATGGGTACTGGTCGGAAATGCTCAGATTGTAGCGCTGAATGAGCAGCTCATCTGAGTTCTACTGAAAGGTTTCAGGATAGACTGGGGTTAAAGTGTGAAGTCGGATGACACCTCTACCGTTGTTGATATCAGACTATAAACCCGAACTTTAACTTTTTTTTTTTTTAAATTCCCGCGGTGTCATCTGGTGTTCGCTTAATGCAATAGACGAATCTTGAATTTGCAGATCTGCGCACTTCCGCCAAAATTGCAAACACAACCTCGGTTTGAAACTGAATGACGCGACGCAGGCAACCCCACGACAGTGACTTCGACAACGTTGCGTCAGAGTCGACCATTGCTGAATCATGGATTGCGTCACGTCAGCTGGTTTCAGACCGAGGTTGTGTTTGCGGTTTCGCGGGAAGTGCACAGATCTTTCTCGTTTACGTCAATTTGGGATTTGTCTATTAGGTCTTGAAATGTAGGAAGAAACCAGAGCTGCCTGGAAATCTTTGTAGGAAAACTTGGGGTCCAGCCATGTATCACTTTCATCAGCCCTTGTTTCCAGAAACATGTCATGTCCATAGGGGATGGTCCCTGCAGGCAACACTGCCAAAATGCCGCCGTTTTCCCCTTATCTCAGATATCCGCATGTCAGGAATTATTGTGGTCAAGACCACTCCAGGGGTACGTCACCCAAGATGACATTACACTTGGCCTGGAGACATGTAGTCCTGACCGGCACAGGCCCTTAGTATTTCCAAGAAAATGTTGTGGTTGTTTGGTTTGAAGCACTGTTGAAACAAAGACGTACCAGTATTTTAAGGTTGTCCTCTGTGGTCTTCCCGGTAATGGACCTGGCACTCAGCATGTTCACAGTATTGAGTAACCAAGTATGTTATCTCGGTTGTCATCAAATACCTCTATGATTGTCCCTTTGAGGACATGATGTGTTTTCAGAAACATTGTAGGCCTAAATACCGCCGAATCGGTTAATGTCGTCCTGGGTATAACAGAAATATACCTAGGTTCAATGTCGTCCCACAAAACTATACCCTGGGTATAGTTCGATCTACAAAAGTATACCCAGTACCGTAGTTTTGAGCCTAGGTACGAGTTAGGAACAGATCTTGCGTGATCAATAGGACCACGCGCAATTGGTACTTCTGCGGTATACCTGGGTGGCATGTTCGTGACAAATGCTTGAATTGAAAACACGTTTTTCGACTTGTCATGCTTGTGGTCATGTGACATTTGCAAGAACAATCTCGTCTTCAGGTGTTGTATCCAACCCTGGGTGCACTTTTGTAGATCGAACTATACCCAGGGTATAGTTTTGTGCAACGACATTGAACCTGGGTATATTTCTGTTATACCCAGGACGACGTAAAGCTAGCAGCACACTGGCCGCCAAATCTGGCGTCCAGAAGCGTTCGACTGAATGCCTCTGAACGCCTCTCGACGCCAGAGTTGGCTGCCAGTGGATCCTGGTGAGAGCACACCTGCCCAAACTTGGCGTTCAGTAACATCTTTTCGGGCCACTTGAGGCTTCCACTTTGAAATCATGTGACATCAAGACGCAAGGTGATTGGCCAAAGCCTCGCCGCCGACTCCAAGTTTGGCTGCCATCGGTAGCACACTTGGCTGCTTCGGGAGTTCACAGGCGTCCACAGGCGTCCAAAATCAAACATGTTTGATATCTGGAGTTCAGTGGCGTCCGGCGGCGTTCTCCAGATTCCATTCGTAGCACATTGGGGATTTTTCTGGCGTTCGGACATTGGCGTCGAAAAAACACCTCTGGACGCCGAAGTTGGCGGCCAGTGTGCTGCATGCTTAACCGATTCGGCCTAAATACCAGTAGTTGCGCTGAATTGTTGCCTTCAGAAGTTGTTGGTTTGACAGATCAATTCCTGGGGGTAAGATGATTTGTGGGTTTGCGATTTGTGACAACCATTTCTTGATATGCGGTTTTGTTTACTATTGTCACATAGGCCTACGTCTGAGTGCTACATGCTATAGATCATGTTAACACGACAGTTTTTGTACGTCAGAGAGTATACTACGAGCAATAATCATAATAAAACGTTCGAACATCCACATACTTTTACCGGAATGAAAATTCCTTTGGCCATTATTTTCTAAACCACAACAATTGTATATTTATTTCACATGTTTTAGACATTCTTATGTCATGATGTTGAATTATGGTTATGCACTTGTTTACCAAATATGTTGATGGGTTCATGTCTTCCTTCTGTAAAAAGGTCACACACTCAGACGAAATGCCTTCCGCCGTCTTGGCGGATGTCTGGTTCGAAATACTTCGCCCATCGTTGCGTAAATAACATCCCGGTTGTTCACCCCACCAGGTTTTTACGAGACGCCAATCAGAATTTTGGCGGCCATTGTTGAGGGTCGTTGCTGGATTCTGTTCAGTTTGGAGTAGGTCATGTGTCATAATAGCTAGAGGTCATGGGTTCCAATCTTGCATAGTACAGCCATGGAATTCCGGAAAAACACGTGGAAAAACATCATGGCCCTTATTCTACATAGAAGACTCTCTAAGGTCCACTTTAAGCTTTGTATTCTGCCCTGCAAACAATAGACGGGCCTACATTGTGGAAATTATGGGTCGTATTCATAAAGCAGTTCTGTCATTAGAAACGTCTTCGGCCGGTTCCAAGTGCAGTGGTTGACCACACTTGGAACCGACCTGAGACAGTTCTAACGATAGAACCGCTTTATGAATACGTACGACCCTATAGAACAACACCTTATATCAAAATTGCTCAGATTACGGTAAACTTTATCAGTTCTTTGAAATCAGTTGTATGAATAATCGAGATGGCCAGTTACAGGATAGGAAAATATTTTTAGCAAAATAATGGTTATTGTGACCAATTATCATGAATTACTACTTGTGGTACATGTAATTATTACCATGATGTACATACCTTGGGCCTTATTGGCCATATCATTCTGAAAACATACCATAGTGTTTTCCTCTTATCTCCATCTTGTATCAGAATAATTCATTGCTGGCTGACCGGACTTCGTCCTCAGATGACAGAAGTTCTGTTTGTTGGCCGATCACGTGAAGACGTAAACATGTGCAAGGTGAGGTCCACTGAAGCATAGACATAAATTTGAGGGCAAGAAAGGGTCATTCTGTTCAAGACTGCACGTGGCACAGTCCTTGTAATTTGTTCGGTGTCTCTGCTTTCCTTTTTCCCATTGGATGAACTGCTTTATCAGTGTCAAGAAGTCAGTGCTATCGTCCCTTCTTCTTCAGGGGTTTGGACTCAGTGGAGAAGTCAGTGCATCCCTTCTTCTTCAGGGGTTTAGATTCAGTGGAGAAGTCAGTGCTATCGTCCCTTCTTCGTCAGGGGTTTAGACTCAGTGGAGAAGTCAGTGTTATCGTCCCTTCTTCTTCAGGGGTTTGGACTCGGTGGAGAAGTCAGTGCTATCGTCCCTTCTTCTTCAGGAGTTTGGACTTGGTGGAGAAGTCAGTGCTATCGTCCCTTCCTCTTCAGGGGTTTGACTCGGTGGAGAAGTCAGTGTTATCATCCCTTCTTCTTCAGGGGATTGGACTCGGTGGACATTGGACCAGTTGGATTTCAGTATTTTGGAATAACGAAATTTCTGTCTTTCGTATTTGCACCCACTGAACTGTATCAAGTTGAAGGAGTGTTGGATAGGAGTGCAACATTTACACAATTACACCCAACTGATATGAGGCGTTTTTGATTGCGATATCAGTATCAAATTTCATTTATCAGAACATACACTGTGGTGAACTTAAAGCCCCACAGTATTGAATTTTACGGTTTTTTCAAAATGTTAGGAGAGTGGAGGTTGAGGTCTCAGGGCCTCGTGAAGGTCTCCAAAATGCTTGCCTGATACTTACTTTTGCAAGATAACCAAGGCCTAGTTGTTTTCAACAGAGAGTGAAAAAGCTGCGTAGGGGAGCTCTAATGCATTGAGATAGAGCGCAGTACATTTTTACACTACGCTGACGTCGTGACGTCGTCAAGAATCGCGGCGACGATTTGCGTTTTTCAGATTCAATACAGTGGGGCTTTAAACAACCCCTGATGGGAGAAAGGTCATCCAGGGTATAAAAGGGATATAAACCCACGTAAACATATCCTTATTGGTTTCTTGCATTCAGATTTGGAAACTTTACTGTCAAGGTGAAGATAACTCGGTGGGGTGTGACAATGTCTGTTTGATTTTATGGTTCGAGAACCACAGGGTATTGTTGTGACCGAGATAGTCTTCCGTGTGCGTGAAGCGGAACCGTGGCGGTGACAGTACTTGATAACTGAATTGTCACTTACTAGGCATTGAATCGAGAACTCCCAAACAGTTCAGAGGGTATTCAAAACGTGCCACAGCTTGCGATATTGGGACCTCTTTAGTTGGAGGGCATCGAGGGAGGTGTTCATTATGGGGAGCCATCTTCTTGTGCGAGGACATTCTATCGTGTTGGATTTCGTTTGGATGTCCGGCGTCTTTCTCAATGACGTTGATTTTTGGCAAGTTTAAAAGGAACTGTCGTTTCTTAATGTGCTGTGGATAAAGGCAGAGATGACTCAGATGACAGAGCCTCAGAGCTTTGTTTGATGTGGACTTGATGTGGACTTCGGCTGGGCAGTCATTGCACACCCTCTGTTTTACAAGGATTTTTGCGAACATCAGCCGATTTCATCATCCTTTTTAGGATAGTTATCTGGATGGTGATGATACGTGATACGTGGCATACAAATTCATCCAAATATTCTTTTGCTCCTTGGTTTAAATTTACCTGAAGTGGCGGCCAAATACTCTCAACTTTCCAAAACCTACAAAACTGACGTACCGTACAAGAGTCAATATCACTTTCAGAACTCCCTGAAGAGGTGTGCGAAATGCTCTTCTCGCATTGTTGATATCTTGTTCTCAATTTTTAGGAACACTTTTTCGGTCCTCAGATCTCTAAAGACCTTTTCATAGATACGAGGTCATGTTTGGAGAGTGACCACTTGCTGCTTTTTCTAGGTGAAGTTCGGGTCAGATTCTGATGAGTTTGGGTCAGTTTTAGAACACTCACAACTTAAAGATAATGTATCACGACTTCATTGTTTACATTTAATGTTTATAAACATGGATGTTTACATTATGTTATTTTTTACCTTTGGGACATGCCAACCGACCAAATTGAATATTTTCAGTATCAAAAGAATTTCTAGAGGGGAATATCACCAACAAATCACTCATAAGACAAAGAAAGACTGGACATAAACAAACAAAATGTATTATAAACAATGATTTTCGTGGCCCGCGAAAATATCCGTGATATATTGGCCCGAACTTATAAAGGATGTTTATCTCTTAGACAAGTCTAACTCGCCAAGACAAGTCTAAATCAGTCGTCTAGCTTAAACTGCGATTACAGAAGGACGTCTAGCTCAGACGTGTCTAAAACTGCCGTCCAAAGATAGACAATGGTCTCCAAATAACAAAGGAATAGCAAAACATGCCAGGGGGCTTGTTTTGCAGTTGTCTAAGCTTGTGATTCAGTCATAATTTCAAGTTTGTTGGTCTTAAAAGGTATCTTAGTGGCCCTAGATTATCTGTATGAAAAGAAAACGTGGCTTGAAAAATATTCAAGGAAATATGCCGGAAAATTAGGTGGGCATTTACTTTTGAGTAAGGGTGTACTATCCATCCAGTCACAACAGCAAGTAGGCCTATTATGACGAATGCCATGTAAATGAGGTTATCTAAGGTGTGACCCTTTACAATTCATTATATAATCGTCTCAACAAAGGCAGTGTCGTCGGCGATACATGCTTAATCACCTGTTGGACTTGACTAGCCAGACCGACGTCCGTGCGTTGTTCGAAATTCCGATAAACACCAGTGTTTTGGTAGACTTGTCTAACAGTTGTCTTACAAATGTTTAGGCTTAAACAAGTCCAAGTTAGACAGGCGAAAAACGCCTTTTATAAGTTCGGGCCATTATCTTTAACCCGATGGGAGCAACTTGTATCTCTCGACTTTTCATCAGCGTTGTAAGTCTACCGTGTTCACAATGCGGGATCTCGGAATGATGGAACGGGTGCATCTCTGGCTGAGCACGTCACGTGCTTCGAGCCATCAACAACGAAGGAACAGTTGTGACTTGATTCACACAGGGTCTAAAGAGGGAAAGGGCCTAAAACATCGCCCGATTGGACGAAGACAAATGAGTCTGACGGATGAGGTGGGTAAAGTAGTCTTTGTTAAGGGCCGTTTCCACTGAATGCGATATCGCGTGCGACAGGGCAACGCGCGTGATTTACCTTTGTTTGCGTGCAGTGCGGTGGGAAATAACAAAGCCTTTGCCACGCACGTCAACACATCGCGTTTGGTGGAAACGGGCCTTTAGGAGTTTGACGCATCAGATGCCATTCAGATTCCTTTCCAAAGATGCAAATGTTATGGTGCGTTCACTAATTCGTGCTTTACGTCATTGTCTAGACATTCCTGTTGTTTTGTGTTCGTTGTTGGCCGATCATTAACGGCAGACGTTAGGAATCATAATAATTGCCCTCCTTCGTTGAACTGACCACCAGCCGATTAGCCTAAAATGCCTATTAATGTTTGAAAACTTTGATAATGAAAAGTTAATCAGTGTTTATGTTTTCACTTTGCCGATATCCTCACTTGGCTCCAAGTCGGGATAGGTCTGAAATTAGATTGGCACACTACTGAACCAGAAATATTTCATGATATCATGACATTATGTATTCCAAGAAACTAAGATACGGTTCATAAAAGACCGGAGTACACCGGAATCCGCCGGAATACACTGAAATACTGCCGAAAACATGAAAGAAAAGGTTTAATTTCACTCTTATGCTGTAGCTATGGTATGTATTACATGGATACGAGGCAGAATAGGGCAAGATCATGCAGCCTCAAAATTCACACAGTCAACTTCAGAAACATCGCATCAGGTGTTCTCGGCGGCCGGCGGTTGCCATCTTGCACGTGCGTTTGTATGACTCAAACAATCCAATATGGCGGCGGTCGATCACCGGAAACACCCGTCGGGTGATGTTTCTGTCCGAATGGCTCGAATTCTGAGACTGATATTGTACATTTTTGCATTGGATCTGATACGATACATTACTTCACCACTGTATAATAGTGAAAAAAGCCTTTTAACCCTGTTTTCGGCGATATTTTGGTGTAATCCGGCCTATTTCATCCTCCCACAGCAGGGGTTTTTACCTCGCTCCTCTTCATCCGCTCACACAAACTTTGTGTGGAGTGTATGAAGAGGAGCGAGACCAAAGCCCTGCTGTGGGAGGATGGCGTATTTTGGCATATTTCGATGTATTCCGGTCTTCTTACATGTACGTACCCAACTATTAGATTTTGCCTTGATGAACTTAATTAATTCAGGCCAAGTTTCTTTGTTTCTTAATGCAAGGAGACGTTCTATTTGGACTTGTCCAATTTGAAGGTTCCAAACATATGGCCAGCTTTGAGTATTAGCCTTCAGTAGGCCTGCTCTGAGTACTTTGTATCAAACTGTTGTCTATCACCAAAAATAGAGCTCCCTTGGTCCACACCATTCTGTAAAATAACTTCAAAGGCATATCCCACGCCCCCCTGGTGGTGCACATGAGCTGGGGGGTGCAAACAGGCCCTGACTCCATGTGGGTATGAATCAGGGGTAGGGCAGGACCCCCTGGCCCTTCCTCCCGGTGTGACTTGGTGGGTCTGGGGCAAACTGCTAACAACTGACTCTGTTCTAACTGGTCGGTGGGATGTCTGCCTCAGCATTCAGCAATTAAACTGTCTTGTAGCTTGTTCACCTGAAATTCCCTTTCTGATAAGTATTTAGCATTCGTCCTGTTGTGCCAGTATACTTTAATATGTATTTTTCATCAAGCATAAGTTTATTTTTCATGTCAACAAGACAGAAAATTTGCATGTAGGCCTATACATGTACATGCTCAACATGTGGGATTGTTGCTCGTCTTGCTGTTGTGACACACATGAGAGTTCATCCCAACTTGATCTAAGAGAGTCACACATTTTCTACAACATCATCTACAGGAACACCATCCAAGTTGAGGTGAATCAGTCATACATGATATGGCTATTTATAGTCTCAAAACAATAGAAAATTTAGGCCTACAATGAATGTCTTTTGGGGCATGAAGGACAAAAAGGGCCTAGGATCACGTGCGTTTCTCGGGCTCCCCAGGGTGTGCGAATTGTGGGGGGTCTCTAATCAGTTAATCCATTCCTCCAAGCACATACCAATGTTATAAACGTGACACCCATGTCATGTGTGCAGGTCACAGTACATGTACTTCTTAATCCAACTTGGTGCATTACACATACATTTTGACTGAGGCCAATGTTAATGCTGAAATTTAGTCCCTTAACAGGATAAACGGGGCTGGATTTGAGATGACGTAAATTTCTCGCTTTCCCACTCTGGTGGTCAGCAGAAATTTCCACAACACCATTAGATTTGGATTGGTGAGGGACTGTGGACTCAAACCTCCCCGCTGTTTCGGAAGTAAATCATTTAGCAAAAGGAGAGGATTGCAGCCCAAAGTGTTCATGGATGTAGCATAGTGTTGTGATTCGGGATACCCTTGGTCACTGGTGAATTCATGATGGTGAAGGTGGTGGCCCTCACTTTAAGGCAGGGGGTTTTGCAGGGGTTTCAGCAGTGGGTTTATCAGGGGTCATTATAAATTCATGCAGGGCCCCTGCAGAAGGAGGCCCCTGCAAGTGCAGGGGTATGTGGAGGGGCCTTTACAGGTGTCATTGCAGGGGGCTTTGCAGGGGATGAAATATGCAAATAAACCCCTGCAGAAGCCCCTGTCCAAGCAGGGGTATTTGCAGGGGCCTGGGGAGGGGTGTTAGCAGGGGCCTGGGGAGGGGTGTTTGCAGGGGTCTGGGCAGGGGTGTTTGCAGGGGTCTGGG